>CAIGRP010021698.1:0-15940 GCA_903798385.1 Fraxinus cuspidata | reverse complement strand
TTCTTTAGTAGATTTACACGACCAACAAACATCATATAACACTAAAGTCACGTAATTCAGTATGTAATTTCTATAAATATAATCCTTATATTCCCAACTAGCTAAATCTTATATTTCTTTAGCAGTAGGCTTATAAGCAATTCCAGCAACAACTTTATTAGATTCAATAGCATCAACCACTTTAGGAGTTGTCAAATAAAATCCTGACTTTGTTTGCCATCGTTTCAAATTTTTTCCATCAAATAATTCAGGTTTTTCAGAATACATATGTATCTAATGCAGTCATAGCAACTAATCATAAACGAAATTTCACTTTAGATTGTTGGAAAATATTAGTTGTAATAAATTGCAAAATTGTAAATATAGAAAGTAAAACTTATTGACTAATCGAGTCTCATAATAGCACGATATCCTAAAGTGAAATTATTTGCTGTTAACTGCTGCCGCCTCCATGGACAATCATTCCTATGATACAATGATTAAACTAACCACTCGTGTAACAATCATGAATGATTTTAAAACTCTCAAGTGTACTCCCAAAAATATATATAAAATGATAATTCTTGAGTATGTAAAATTACAGAATATGAAAATGATAATTTCATTTTTTAAGGTAATTTCTTCAAAAGTAAATATGTGTTTATATAGCTCAAAAATATAACTGCATCCACTATGATCCACAAAAATTTGTAATTTTAGTGGGTTGTTTAAAAATGGTCATATTTTACTGGATAGTTTGACCAATTAAATAAATATGAATATTTAAAATAAATAAAGTAAATATTATTTTAATCAAGAGATCCAAGACCAAATCAAAGACTTTTTAATAATCGCATAGAATGGGAATCGAACCCGTGACCTCCCACACAAATTCCACACTTTTCACCAATTGACTACTTTATCCGTGAAAATAAGTCTATATATAGTTGTCTTGTTGCCCTAAAAATTGTGCAAAAAATTAAAAATTGCCTTCAAAATATGGTCAAAAGGTCTCAAGAGGGCTATTTGGCTGGGAGCTCTTACCAACGAGCTTTGTTTTCCTCCACAGTTGACTTGCAGGCAGGGTTCGCACCAGTAAGCTCAACTCCTCTGCTCAGACAATTTTCAATAATTCATGCATAACCTGAATCCCACTACGCTCATCACATGAGCTCAATATTAATATGACCAATAACAACTTGGCATTTCACTATGTTTCCATCCTAATTGCCAAAAAACTCTAAAAGGCATACAAATCACAATTCACGCATGGTTTAAATATACAGTGCTTGTCGTGTCGATTGTAGTCATCAGTATACCATTGGAAGAACCAAAACACCATATCATTGGCTGACCAGAACAATCACCGGGGGCCTCAACAAGTATATCTATCCAGATGCAAATAAAAGTACGGTGCATACGTAAAGCAATTTCATTGTATTCGCTATTATCGTCCGATTCCAAGTATTCACAATCATATCTCTTGCTTTCATTAATATCTCATTTTTTTATGAGTTATGCATGGTGACTTGTCTAATGTCCATACATATGTATGAATATTCCTTAGGATGCATCATTATAACAAATGCTTCACATATGACATGTAACTATGTCCCAGCATAGTCCATGTAAAACAATATCATTTATTCATGTTGTGTCACGGATACTCCACTCATAAGAGAAACCCATGTATAACAATATCATATATGTATATTGTATCTCGGATACTGCACTCATAAGAAGAAAACAACATATACATGTACATAGAAACAACACAACGTCTTTTTCATTCTCGTATGAGCACGTTACAAATTAAAATATGAATACGACCTTGTAGTTTAATTGCTACTTACCTTTATCTTTACCTATTTTAGCATTCATCACTTCATTCCTCCACATTTCATATCTAGGATAGCATTTCCATAAATCGACTATTCATAAGTTGATTTTGACCATATCACCTCTTGGGATCAACTTAGAGTTCATTTGAGGCTAAAAGCACCAACAATGAGATCTTAAGATAAAACTTGAGAGTGGCATCGACACTAGGGAACCAACATGTTGAACACATGGACAAATTAGAGTTTCAAGATTGATACAAAGGTCTCCACAAGGAATATCATCCGTCATTATAAAATTTATTCAGCCGGGAGTCCAACTCATTTTACGGATAGACTTATGCATGTTTCTTGTCTGAACTGTCATGCTAGAAACGTGGTCCAACTCATTTTGGATCTAACTCATGATTTTTCATCACGATACTAGCTTTGAGTACTTTTGAACTCATGCTCACGATGTTGCTGCTGCAGGAGCATATTCGAGGCATGAAAGGTAGAAAAGGTTTTTCCAATGTATCTTCACAAGTGATTTTTTCTCCACACAAAGTCAATTGTGCACATATTGTGAAGAGTTCAGAATTGTAATCACTAACAGTTTTAACGTCTTGCAAGCGAAAATACATCCATTCATAGTAGGCTTTAAAGTGGATTACAGTCGTTTGATTGTCAAATCTTTCAATCATTTTTTTCCAAAGAACATGTGGATCCTTCACATTGAGGTATTCCAATTTCAATACATCATGAAGATGGTTACGAAGGAAGATAAGTGTTTGTGAACAATCCTCCAGGGATTCTTGGTTTTGATTTTTTATTGTCTTTCCCAAACCCTCTAAGACATCGAGGACCCAAGATTTGTGATGTTTGCTATTTGAGTAACTTTACGATAAAATCAGAAGATAAAACAATTAATAGCGAAGAATAATATAAAACATTGTATACTCACATAATAACTAATCAAGTAGTCAATGTCAATATAACATAAGTTACATGTTTTCCAACGGGAATAAAAACGATTCAAAATGATATATTCTTCGAAATATATGCTACTTTTAAGTGCACGTTGCATTTACTATTCATTCTTCAAGAACAATATTTTAATATTCCTCTAAAATACTGAATATTATAATTCATAATTTTCAAGAGCAAATAATATTTTTCTAGACTATTAATTATAATAATGCGCAGCAGCAAACTATTTGTAATAGACATATATAGGAGTAATATTCTTATGCAATATTAATTATAATATTGTGCTATTTCAGAAGNTAAAATACTGAATATTATAATTCATAATTTTCAAGAGCAAATAATATTTTTCTAGACTATTAATTATAATAATGCGCAGCAGCAAACTATTTGTAATAGACATATATAGGAGTAATATTCTTATGCAATATTAATTATAATATTGTGCTATTTCAGAAGCAGTTGAGAAGTGAAACAGAGAATAAAAAGAGAACGGAGTGAATGATAATAGATAACTCCTACTAGATTAAACAATTAGTATTTATATGTAAACGTAGAATAGATTGATTAGGATTAGAATTATGTCATAATCAATTAGTTATTATCCTAATCACGAATTAATTAGTTCAATTATATTAAATATCAAATATACATACAATACGTGCATGACGTGTCGAAACATGAATGATTTTCCTAAACAGATTAATAGTAAAATTCTAACTAGACCAAAGAATTAAATGATAATTCAATTGAACAAATGTGTGGTGATAAGCCTAATTAGTTTAAGATAAATATAACATATAACTTTGTAGACTCCCAAGATGTCCTAGCCAAATTAAAAAAATTATCCGATGATAGGTTTAATTGGTTTAGGATAAAGGTGATATAATTTATATATATATTTTTGGTAAACTGTAATGGCGAAAACAAATAATGATGATGGAATGAAAAGTATTTTATTTATTTATTGTTTCATTTACATCTCGATTCTTTTACTGGTTCTATCTTAATTCAAACTTATCCAAAATATTTTTTCTCCATCCTAATATGCATGATAAATTATACGCTATTAAACAAGTCTAATAGTACTAGAGTAATTTAGTCTAAATAAAAGCTAATGTTATTAAATAAGTAGTTTTCTTATTTGGTTCTAATTATGTTTTAACTTATACAAATTAACTTTTCCTCGAGTCCATATTTCGTAATTTATCACGGATTTCAAAATGAACCTAATATTGATATAGTAATTCTAACTCCTTTAATAGTTAAATATATGGCCCAATTAAATAAAAGTATAAATTTAATATTTGTTTTCACTTTGGTCCCTCAACTATAATGATATCTATATAGATCCAAATTAACTATAAAGTATAACAAATTCACTTGCATAAGGACTTAACTAGACATGGCATTCATATTAAGTGACAAATAAATTATATGCAACACAATTAAAAAATTTGGGGTTCTACAACCTACCCTCCCTAAAATAACTTTGTCCTCGAAATTTATCTTAAGTTACTGAAAAGTCCGGGATACTTGATTTTCATCTCATCTTTCTTTTCCAAAAATGACACTTCCACTCCAGGATTATGCCATAGTACCTTGATTAAAGGAATTTCCGTGTTCCTTAGTACGTGAATTTGTTTTGTCTAATATCACCATGGCATCTCTTCATAGGTCAAATTATATCCAAGTTGATGGTTCATCCCATGACTGGATCCTGTAAGTATTTTCTTAACATTGATTTGTGGAAAATATTAAGTATTGTTGAAAGTTCAGGTGGTAGGGCCAATCTATATACCACATCTCCCACTCTTTCTAGTATAACAAATGGTCCAATGAATCTTGGTTTCAATTTTCTTTTCTTTCCAAATCTAAGTATTCCCTTCATTAGAGCTACTTTCAGAAATACTTTATCACGAATTTAGAACTCGAGATCTTTTTCTTTCTGTCTTGAGCAGCCTTAAATCTGTCTCAAATCACAGCTTGTACAATTCAATCAATGATCTCGAGTCCTAGAATCCTTCTTTCTCCAACCTCATCCCAGTAGACACATGTGATTTGCACTTCCTTCCATATAGTGCCTCATAAGATTCCATGCCTATAGTTGCCTGAAAACTATTGTCATAGGCAATTTCTACTAAGGTTAAGTGTGTTTTCCAGTTGCCGCTGAGATCTAGTACAGACGTTTTTAACATATCATTGAGTAACTAAATCGTCGCTTCGAATTGTCCATCAGTTTGTGGTAATATGTGGTACTAAATTTCGGTTTTGTTCCCATAGCATCGTGTATACTTTTCCCGAAATTTGATGCGAATCTCAAGTCTCTATCTGAAACAATAGAAATAGGAACCTGTATAACCTGACTATTTCTCTAAAATAAACTTGTGTATACTGTTCCATGGTGAATGTCATCTTACTCAAAAGAAAGTGGGCTGACTTTGTAAGACAATCCACTATTACACAGATAACATTGTTTCCTTTAGTAGACCTAGGAAATCATACCACAAAATCCATGGTTATGTGTTCCCATTTCCATTTCGGTATATCTAGTGGTTTAAGTAACCTAAACGTCTGTTCTGCTTCCACTTGCTGACAAATCATACATTTACTTACAAAGAGTCCTATTCCGCCTTTTATATTTCTCCACCAAAATGTATTTTGAAGGTCTCGATACACTTTCATACCATCTAGATGCATGTACTCCATAAGGGATGGAACGTGCTTCTTCAAGAATTTCTTTCCTTAATTCCACATCTTTATGAACAAATAATTTACCTTTATACATAAGTACATTATCATCAACTATCATAAATTATTCTTCCTGACCTGTCCTAACTCCAGCCATGATTTCACATGAAAATGGGTCATTCTTTTGGAATTCTCTCATTCGTTCTCTAAGAGAGGGTTGAACCATTAGAGCTGCAATAATAGTTGATTTCTATACGAAAGGCACAACAACCTCTAGACTCAAATTTTCAAATTCCTTAACTAACAGTTCTTGAATAGTTGGAACTATCAATTTTCCGATTGTTATTCTACTAAGAGCATCAACAACTACATTGGCTTTATGAGGGTGGTAAAGAATGGTACAGTCATAGTCTTTGACCTTTGAGACTTTTGTGATCGATTTATATCACACATTTACCACCATAGAATAGTGATGCCATAATTTTAGCATGTGGACTACAACTGCGAGTTCTAAGTCATGCATTGGATAATTCTATTCATATGGTTTTAACTCTTTAGAGGTGTAGGCAACAACCTTTCCATGTTGCATCAACACATCCCAAACCTTGTTTAGACGCATCACTGAATATAACAAATCCTTTTAAACCTATCAATACCGGTGCTTAAACCAATCTTTGTTTCAATTCTTGAAAACTACCTTTTTACTTACTCGACCATTGGAACTTTACTCCATTTCTAGTCAATTGTGTCAATCACCTAACTATCTTAGAAAATCTTTCAACAAATCCCCAATAATAGTCGACTAAACTAAAGAAACTACAAACTTCACCGACATTGGTTAGTCTACGTCAATTTGTTACATCTTCGACTTTAGCTAAGTCTACATTTATTCCTTGTGTAGTAACCACGTGACTAGAAAAGTCAATGAGATCTAGCCGAAATTCTTATTTTTTGAATTTGGCATACAATGTTTCCTTTTGGAGAGTACCCTATATCACTCTTATCTGCTCTTCATGTTGTTGCTTATCTTTTGAGTATACCAATATATCGTCGATGAAGACTATAACGAATCAATCTTGATATGGATGAAAAACTCGATTCATTAAGTCCATAAACACAACAGGTGCATTGATTAACCCAAATGGCATCATCGTGAACTTTTAGTACCCGCACCACGTTCTAAAGGCCGTTTCAGGGATATCAAAATCCTTTATCTTGAATTGGTGATAACCTGATCTCAAATCGATCTTTGGGAACACCTTTGCACACTTCAATTTATCAAACACATCTTCTATCCTTGAGAGTGAGTATTTGTTCTTTATAGTCAAACATTTATATCCCTATAATTAATGTACATCCTCATTTACCCGTCTTTCTTTTTAACAAAGAACACTGGCCCTTCCCAAGGGAATACACTAGATCGGATGAAACCCTTATCTAATAGTTGCTACAATTATATGTTCAATTCCTGCAATTCTTTTGGTGCCATCTTGCAAGGGGCTTGAGATATTGGTGTTGCTCCAAGGGGTCAAGTCAATTTGAACTCTACTTGTCTTTGGAACTATACCAGGTAAATCTTCAAGACAAACATCCACAAATTCCTTATTTACTGGTACTTCTACTCTTCGTTCAGAGTGGGGCTTACTAGTAATAATCAGTAAACATCCTTGACACCTCTTATTTCTCAAAATCTTTTTCGCTTTCAATGCAGATACTAATCAGGTTAGAGTCCCAATTCTTGTTCCAAAGAGTCAGAATTCTTCGTCCCTAAGTTTTTGATATAGAACCTCCTTCTCATGGCATAAGATAGTTGCATAATTTCTAACCAGGCAGTCCATTCCCATTATTACATCAAAGTCTTTCATTCTTAAGAGGTTCAAATCTGCCTTTAGTACTTTTCTTTTCTTATTTTTTTCCTTGCCTTTTTCTTTGTCTCGACCCAGTCACTTCCTTTTTACTAAAGACTCAGCACTGGTTTGGTTTTTTTTTTCTCACCCTAAACCATTAGAGATTGGTTGTGCTTGACGTAGTATAAGCAGTATATTGTTGGGCTGTCACTCTGATCTTATCTCATTTCGAACCTCTTAGCCTTCATCGGCTCATTGTTAACCATATGTAGAGCATATGTAGAAAGGCATTCAAATTTTCTTTCATACTCTCGAAGCGGCATAGTGCCCTACGAAAGTTGAAGAAATCCCATATCCTTTTGATCCCCAAGTGAGGTTACATTGTTATTATGTAGTCCTAGTACGTGTTTCATACTCCCACCAATAGGTAGCATTGTCACTCAACATGAACTTCGTACAAGAAACCTCTCGAGCTTCATAACAGTTCATGTGCTCGAAGATCCCTTCAAGTCTTCCCTGCCACTTCTCAGCTGCAAAAGGATCATCTTCACCACCAAAGGATGGGGGTTTGAAATGACGGAACTACTCAACAATTGAACTCATGGTGTTTTTACTTCATGTTGCATCATGAGGTAACACTTGAGCCTGTCCTTCCCTCAGTAAATATTTGAACATAGTATCTTGATCATGTTGTCATTGTGTCATTTCCTCTAAATCAATATAATTTATCTCAAGAACTATTCAACCATACTAAACTCTTCCTAGCGGGCTCACTATGTTTAGCCATGTCTGTCACGTATGTTATGCCAAGTCCAAAGTGTTATACATTTAAGTTTTAGTCATATGATCGTACAATTCTTTACAAAATACTAATATGCTTAATTAACATACTTCTAAAGCAATAAAATGATGTGTAAGGAAATACTCGTGGGATTATACAGAACAAAAATATGAAGGATAATATCAATAAATAAAAAATATTCTACATCGTTTCATACCTTGAAAATACAGGACGATGGCAGATTGTTATGCATTGGATGCCGCGAATCTTGTAACATCATCATCATCATTATTATATAGAGAAATTTTGTGAAATGGAATTTATTTTTTTTTGGTATAAAAGTTTCTAAAAATGGAATTTTCTTAAATTTGGAGTAGGTTTGAAACATTGCTTTTCCTTGTACTAATTTGAATACCGTGCAACTAAAAAGGCTTATAGGTGATGATGGGTGTCACAGGTGGACCGCTTAAATTTAAAGCTCTTTTTAGACCGTTTATATCTTTTTTCACAAAGCCTTCCAACTTTATGAAGACCCAAATCAAGAAAACCCAAACAATGAATTTTCAGTAAAGGAATAAACATACATATTTTAATATAATGGACATACTAAAATTATTTTTAATATAATAGGCATACTCACTATAGATTAATGCCTCGAATTCTAGCAACCTGAATTCTCTTTACTCCGATACCAAACTGTAACGCCTCGAATTCTAGGAATCCCGTGCATTACTAAACATGAATTTCTTAGCATGCTAAAAACATTAATTTTAATATAATGGGCATATTCATTAAAGATTAACAACATTTAATAAAATGATATATTTAGTTTATTATAATATGCGAAACTTTTGAAATTTTATCTTTAATCAAAACATCAATAAAACTAGTTCAATGCGCACTAATACTAGGAATAACTAAAAATTTTAAGGTTACTTTAAACAAATCAAATTCAACAAATAAGGTACTTTGTGATGAGAATCTGTTGGCCCAATGGCGTACCCATCCATCCACCGCCGTCCAGCATGCTAGTTTTTACTTGAAATTTGTAAATAATGAAGGATGAGTATAACGAATTATACTCCATGAGAAAGCTTGCTTCTCTAGATCCAAATCAAATATGAAACTATGCATGAATTCTCTTACCAACATAAAACGAGAATTATCACACCATAAAAAATTATAATTGTAGTAAGCGCTGCAAATGAGGGCTAACTGATACCCGTAGGTACCCTTAAAATGTATCATGATTTCTTCCAAAGGAGCCCTGAACTGAAGTAATTAAATTCATACATAAAAATGTATTTGAAAATATGTGAAAAACCATTAATGGCACTGAGCATCTCATTTTTCGAAGATGAATGTGGAGATCAAAATTATAGAAAACAAGATTCTTTATTGCAAATCCAAATACTTAATAATAGAGAGACAGAGAGATGGAGAGAGAGATTAAGAACAACTACTAAGTAATTTGTTGGAAAAAAAAATTGGAGTGATGGAGCAAGGCAATATCGTGCCTTTATATAGTAGTTAGGATTGAAGTTGTCTAAATGGTTTAGGACTTTGAGTTAACTCTATCAAATCAAAAGTTATTAGTTTTTAATTTGAATTAGTATTAGATTATGTTAATGCTAATGATAATGGATAAATATTAAATTCTACTACTAGAACTAAACCACTAGTATTTATAGGTAAACTTAGAATAGTTTGATTAGGATTAGAATTGTATCATAAATGATTAATTATTATCCTAGATTATGTAGATAATGACTAATTAATTAGATCAATTATATCAAATATCAAATACATATAATACTTGTATGACGTGTCAAAACCTAAATGATTTTCCTAAATTGATTAATACTTAAATTCTAAATAAACCACGAACTTAAATCCTAATTCAAATGAATAACCGTGTGTTGTTAAGCCTAATTAGTTTAAGATAAATATAACATATTAACTTTTTGGACTTCTGAGACATCCTAGCCAAATTGAAATATTATGTAGTGATAAGTTTAATTGTTTTAGGATAAAGGTAATATAATTTATATCATTGATTATATGTATATTTAGTTGATTTTTTTAAACTGTAATGGCGAAAACAAATAAAGATGATGGAATGGAAAGTATTTTAATTATATACTATTTCATTTACGTCATGACTCTTCTATTGATTCTATCTTAATTCAAACTTATCCAAAATGTTTTTTTTTTTTTTTCTGAATCCTAATATACATGATAAATTATAAGCTATTAAATGAGTCCAATATTAATATAGTAATTTAGTCTAAATTGAAAGCTAATATTATTAACAAAGTTGTTTTCTTATTTGGCTCTAACTTGAGTTCAATTTATCTAAATTAACTTTTCCTCGAGTCCATAACTCGCAATTTATTATGGGTTTCAAAATGAACCTAATATTGACGTGGTAATTCTAACTCCTTCAGTAGTTAACTATTTGGTCCAATTAAATAAAAGTATAAAATTTGATATGTATTTACACTTTGGTCCCTCAACAATAAGGATACCCATATAGATCCAAATTAACTATAGAGCATGACAAATTAACTTGCATAAGGACTTAACTAGACAAGGTATTCATATTAAGTGTCAAATAAATTATATACAATGCAACTAAAAAATTCGGAGTTCTCCATTATGACTTATATTGTAAGTTCAGTTGGACAAAGATGTAGTCATCACTATTTGGAATACCAGTTTGTCCTTCTCAAAAAATACACTACCTAGTATAGCACGGGAATTTTTGTGCGCAAAGTGGGACCCGAAAAATTAAAATCTTCTGGGGCCTTTAGCATCTTATCAAATGTCAATGGTCCTGCTAAGAATTTCTTTTCTGATGTCTCCATATGAGGCCTTATTTGTGTCTCGCTGGTCTCGAATTTAAATGTCAATCCTCCAACCTGAATTTGACAACCTGAAGTGAGGATTAAACTCAGTGTTGATGCTCCTACATTATCAATTGCGCCGACTGGAGATTTCCCTACGTACTTCAAATGGAATGATCAACTGGTGAAAATCTTTATAACAGTCTGACTTTGAGAAATGAAAGGATCATTAATTTCTTTTAGCAAGTCTATGTTAACTTTCTCATCTTCAGTTTCATTAATTTCTCTGACTTCAAGAAATGAAAAATATTTGTTTTTTTTCCTTATGTTTTATTTTGAATAGCTTCCCTTCAAATTATTATACGATTTTCTTTTATTGAAAATTGAAATACTTTGGATGCAGTTAATTATAGAGAGTGAGTTTGGCTCTCCTAATTTGAAAAGTCAAACTCACTCTCTATTTTAAAATATTAATTTAAAGAGTCTTTTGGAGCATAATTTTAAGAGTTTTACTCTTTAAAATGGAGATCATTTTATGTTCAAAAAGGGCTTCATGGAGATGTTTAATTACTTGAATTTGTACAAAAAATCTAACATAGAATTGTTTTCCTAAAGAAATTTTTAAACTAAGAATTAACCTAATTCATCAACAATCAAAAAATTGAGAAAGAACCGGTTGATTTTAAAAGCATTTAAGCTCAGGAGTTCACCTTAGTTATCATGTTCACCTTTGCCTTCCAAGATATGTGACACATATCAGAGCCACCAATAGTGAGCATTTGGTAGTGCTTACATTGATAAGATACTTATTTTTGTTTATTTGATGATTGACTTAGAAGGAAACCGATTTTGGACAAGTTTGGAGGCAAAAAGGAGTGAATTTGGAAAAATAGTTGAATTTGGGGATCAATGCATTCAAGTCAAAAGTCGAAGCACATTCTAAGATTAAAAAGGACTTGGGATGAACAAGCATTTAGTGACAAGGATCATATTGTACGAAACTTGAAGAAATTTTAGCTTATTTAAATTATATGTTAGATACGTTTTAAGACTCTTTTTAATGTTATTTTAGATTTTAATAAATACTTTCATCATTCCTTCATTTAGAACACGCAATGATAGAGAGAAAAAACGTAGAAAATCAAGACAAAAGAGAAAAAAAACCTAGGGTCTGCAAGATTTTGAGATTGGAGAAGAAGATTTTTATGCAAGATCTGATTCTTCATCTCGTTGATGAATTCTATTTCTTTTTGTTATTTTTCTTTCATTATACGAGCAACTATTTCGTGTTGATTTTATATACGATTTTTGATGCTTTCATTAAATGACCATTAATTAAATGATTTATGAATTTTAAACAAAATGAGAGTAAGTTATATATTTAGACTACATAGTAAAATTTGGTAATTTACATAAAAAGGTAAAGATATGTTTTTATGGTTATCGTGATATTTTTTATAAAAAAATGATATTAATTAATAGTCTTCAAGTTATATAAACACAAAAAAGGTATGAAAATAAGTACGCCACCTGAAATATTTTCCATAGAAGAAAGATGTTAAGAATCTTCAAACCTTGTAGCTGACACTCCAATCTCCGACTTAAAATAATCTTCTTCAATCTACAATTCTTCAAAATCCCTGCTTTAAACTCACTTGGAACCATAATTTGATGTTATTGTATGTGTTTTACTCTCCAAGATTGTGTATCAATTGATTTCCAAACTTTGGGTTCATATAGTCTCAAAACCCTCCAATTTTTCGTGCATTAAAAGTCTACATGCCATTTGAACATTACAAAAGTTATAGCCCGAAAACTGGTTTGCCAGAACTGGATGCACATGTCCAATGCACATGATTTGGTCAGCAGTAAGATGGGGTCCAGGCAGCACATCTCAGCTGGTTTCTTGTGCACGGTCACTGGATTTTGGTGAGTCTGGTGTACTGAATTCAAACGCACGTAAAAGTTTTCTATAACTATGATTTCAGATCCATAATGCGCGTCCACCTCCGAAATAGATAACTTTCAATGGTATATTATATGTCATGTAGAAATCATTGAATCGTGTCGTGGTGCCATCAAATGTACACTTCATCCGATATCCTTTTTTACCAATATGTGTTATGTTAGAATACGGGTGTGACCTCAATTCTTTGTTGAAAACAATTGGGAGTTCTAATTAAAGTGCATATTAATTAGAATCCTATTTGGAATGCAATTGTGGAATCCTATTCAAATTTACTTGGCGAATTCTAATTAAAATTTTATTTGGAAGGTCATTGGGAGTAAGAATTTGTGTTGGACTTGAAAAAGATTTTGGAATGAAGAAAAATATCGTTTGAAGGAGTTTGAATCGGAGACAAGGCGCCTAGGCACCCGTAGCTATAACAATACAGCAAAGTTGGTACCGCAGTGCTACCTGTTCTGCTTCCTCATTGTTTTGGTAATCTTTTCCATTTTGGACTCCGTTTTTAGCATTCTACCTCATTTACAACTCTATGATAAGGGTTTTGATGTCCCTTATTTATTCCCTATATATAGTTGGTTCTTTGTATTGTTTCTCCATATTATAATAAAATTGTAAACATTGTAAACACATAATCTTTTGTATCATTTCTCCATAGTATAAAGAAATCTTGATTGTCTGGAAAGTTACATTGTGGTTGAGTTCTTGCAATCTTTACTTCATATTGTGGCTTAATCTCTTATCATTTCAAACAAACTTATATCATAGTTTCCACAACATGTTAAAAATTCTAAAGGCTCCTAAGACATAAAAAAATATGGAAACCAATAGATACCTGAGAAGTTTACCTACAGTTGTACTCTATTGTTATTGACATGAAAAATCTAACGTCTAACCTTCGATTTATGAGTCCAAGACTTATAGGTATAGGTTATTCCTCAAACAAAGCTAACCTTCAAATTTTTTCGAGATGTCACTCAGCTTTCCAAAAATATTTCTCAGATGCCAATGAATTTTAAATGTTTTCCGAGTTGCCACATAATTCCAGTGTTAGTGTATGCCACTTCACAAAAATCATGGATGATGTGCATTTTTTAAAACATCAGGTGACAAATGAATATATTGGTTATTTCAGCGTCCACTTTGATTTATGCAGCTACTATGGTGACAACTGGTGTTTTCATGGTAGCAAGGTGCTCTCCTTTTATTGAATATGACACTCCCAAAGCTATTAGAGTTCAATGCTGGCACGGTTTTGAGTTCATTTGTAATTTAAAACTTTTAGAGTTCAATAGGTATTGGAATACACTTGAAAAAGTATAATGGCAACTAAGATATACGACCCCAAACATTTTCCAAGTATTTCCATTAAATTTATATTTGGTCACGAAAATGTTACAAGTACACAATATTAGGCTTTTGAATTTATTAAACTCAGAAAAGAACATTATTTAGTTATTGGAATAAAATAATACATGTTATGAACTCCATTAAATAATAGAATTAGTTTTATAATTACAATATAGCAATAATTTCTAAAATCCAAAGTTTTAATTGTTAGCAACAAATGACTAGTAAATTTCTTTTTAAACAACGTTTTTTTTCTTGATTAATTCCAAATTTGAGACTAACTATGCTTTCTTTCGAAATCTTAGCTTTACCTTTATACTTTAAACAATAATGTTTTTGGAGCGGTCAATTATATATAGGTGCTGTTCTGGACAAGGGTGCAAAAAGAGCTTCCACCTTTCATGTGTGAAACCGCTTCTCTCCTATGTTCCTCCTGGAATTTGGCATTGTGTTTGATGCGTTCAAAAGAAGATAAAATCAGGTGTTCACACTGTGTCTCAAGGGATAGAGTCCATTTTGGATGCAAAAATGGTTACTTCAAATTCTGAAGGTGTACATATTTTGCATATAATTCTTGCTTAGTTTTTGTTTCAACATCTAGCATTGGTCATTCACTTTGGTAGAATACCTAATATAAGCAGTTATAAAATTTAATAAGACTATGTCCACAGAAATACAGGAGCAGAGGCAATATTTGGTTAAGTACAAAGGTCTTGCTCATATTCATAACTGGTGGATTCCAGAGGGACAGCTCATTCTTGAAAATCCTCCATTATTTTCAAGATACCAGAAACATAGCCGGGTATTGAATTATATTATATTTCCTACTCTTTTTGCGGAAAAGTAATTTAGAGATGAATAACATACGATGTTGCATTAAGTGGTACAACCAACAAAGTGAGTCTCACATCTATAGATGTAAATCATTTCATATGTCATCACAAGTCACATAAACTGGTCATCATCTATAATGGAGATAAATAGCATTATTCTTTGAAGAACTTGTTGCAACTTGTTGAAGTTGGGCGTGTAAGTGACACTTTTGTTGTCACTCATCAAATGTTTTTGGTTTCATTTAGTCACATGTTTTTGGTTTATATCTAACTCATGTAATGACGTAAAGTTAGGCTAGTTTGGACCTACTACAAGTTAAGATATTGTCAAGTATTGTTTAGTGGTAGCAGGTAGTATGGTTGTTGGTAGAACGTATTTTTTGAATTGTGTCAAATCGTGGCTATATATTCCAGCCGTTTCTACACTTCATATAGTAAGAAAAACTCTATTTTTTTACTCCTCTTGTTTGCTTAAAGTCTATTAGTGGTATCAGAGCTGAAAAAACAGATCTTTGAGGAAGAAGAAAAGGTAGTGATACATTATTTCTGAGAGAAAACATGTAAGGAAACCTTTCACCAAAAAAACCTTCCACCATATCAGCAAGAAGATTGCTTCAGGCGGTTTTTTGGCTCCCTTACCTTCAGTGTTTACCGGTGAGAACTACGATTTTTAGGTTGTGAAGTTGAAGGCTTATTTGAAAGCCTATGACCTGTAGAAGATCATAGAATCTGAAGCAGAGTTGCCACCACTTACAGCAAATCTAACTATAGCTCAGCTGAAGCAACATAGTGAGGAGATTGCAAAGATGTTCAAGGCTTTGTCTTGCATCCAATCAGCCGTCT
>CAIGRP010021692.1:0-11311 GCA_903798385.1 Fraxinus cuspidata | reverse complement strand
AGAGAGAGAAATAAGAAAGTGCCAATATAGATTGGTACAACAAAGTGATGGAAGACATGGGTTCTTCCTCATCAGTTACTTCTTCAAAAAATAAGAAAAACAAAAACAAAATTCTAATATATATATATATATATATATATGTTATCCATAACTACATTCTTAAGCAGTTGCCTTTGAACAATGATTCTTGACCATATAACTGCAATATCTGTACCCTAAAGTTCCAGCAAGTCCAAAATTTTCACTTGCAACCTCCAGGCATTCTTCCAAAGTTGGTAAACCCAATTTAAATTCCACAAGAGAACCAAAATTTGATGATAAATTGCCTCTTGAGCTTGAGCTGTAGGACGAAACACAGAATCGTGAAGAAGAAATTGAATTAACCAAAGATGAAGTCGCATTGAGGGTGTTCATATTGATACAATCATGGCAGAAAATAACCAAGAAATGCAAAATAATAATTGTTTTGAAAATGGAAAAATAAGCGGACAACATGCTATTAAAGCATGAATTTTACCCCTTTTTCAATACCCAGGATGGTGGTGATTTTGTAAGGATGTAGTAAATATTAATTAGAAACCATTTTACCAAAGTGATAGGTAAAAGCTGCTTGCATGGAAATTTAATTGGATATAGAATTGTAAAAACCTAGAAAGTAGAATTCATTTAATGGGACCATGTATTCCTGAGATATTTTCTAGTTAATGTCATTGATGGTAGATTTTAAGAATTTCCGACATTCGTCATATTATACATTATATAAACACGACTCTTTGTTGTTTAATAATTTCACAACTATCATGACATAGAAAGGTTGAAATGAAGAAAATGAAACACTTACAAGTGGATTGTATGCCATTTCAGTATGTCAGGTATGCTATGAGATGAAGCTTAATTAAAAAAATCCAATAATTTGACATGAACAGCAAGAAAAATGTTTTCTACAAAAATTCAAAACGAACCCATCGAAGAAAAGTGAAATTCAAGAACCGATGTGAAGAACTCCGTACTTTCTAGCAGAGAACTTCCTTCCTCCCGAAACCCTCATTCTCCTGCGCAATTGAAGATTCTTCCTTTTGCATATTCGAACGATCGATGAATGATTTATGTGAGAAGATCTCATTGACTTCGAAGAAATTTAGGGTATCACCAACAACAGAGAAGAAGCAAAATGAGAGAGGGGAAGAACGCAGTTTGAAAATAGAAGATTAAAAAAATCAATTGAATGTTGACTATAAGAAATGGTGACACGTGTTTTGGACGAATAGTAGTTTCTCTTAGCCTTTTTTATATAATAGGGATACCTCGGATGCCAAGATCTCAATCCAAAAATTTCACCGTTAGGTAACACTTTGACAGTGACCGAAAATAATTGATTGAACTTTATCATCACCATTAGGCTATTAGCTATGAAATGGGAAACGAATATTTTCAATAAATAAATAAATTATTATTTAGTCTCGCAAATAATTAGCACCAGTATACATGAAAATCAATATGATCACTGCCACATTCCAATAAAATATAATGTATTTTTATGCATTAGAGTGATATTTTAACTAGCGTTTTAAAAAGTGTAAAGTGTGGCTAGGTGTGGAGGCGAAACTTCATTAATTACAAGTTTAGACTAGTCTATGTGATGTCTAGGCATAAAAAAGCCTTTTCTTATTTTTAAAATTATTTCAAAATTTTAATCATTTTGAAAATTATTTAATAACGAAAATAATACATATCAAACATCCAAAATTTTAAAATAATATATTTTCTTTATAATTCATATAATTAGTCAATTATATGATTTTTATGTTTTTGAAATACAAAAACTACACTATTTTTTATAGTTTCAATTTTCAACTAGATAAGTCAAACTTAATAGATTTATTAAAACTTCATAAATGCTTTCTAAATTTTCAATAAAATAATGAGTCTCAAGATCATAATTACACAATGTAGACGGTACCGTAACTTAAATCTTATTTAATTCTTTATCAGATAAAGTTATTTTTAAATTTTGTATAGATAAAGTCTTTAAAAAACTTAAAATTAAAGTCAAAAGAAAACTTAAAAAAATAATAATAATAAACTAAAGTCAAATAAAAGGCTTTTAAAAAAGGAAAAAAAAAAGAAATTAATAAAGCGCGCATAGAAAAGACGAAATAGAAGAATTGAGGAAGGAAAAATTCAGCCGTTTACGAATTTAAAAAAAAAAGGCACCTAGCCGTGAAGCGGGACATTTTGCTCCGAACTTCAAGTCTAGGCACCGCCTAGACAAGATTTTTAGAACACTGATTTTAACTATAATGCAACATAGGCACCGCGTAAAAGAGTTTTTCAGAATACTTATTTTAACTATAATGCCACTTAGACTGTCCATGGAGTGAACATTACTCATTCAAAAATGTTGAAATTAGTAAATTAATTTGCAATTAGAATAATCTATACAAAACCGTAAAAACTTGGTTGATTAACTAAACACGAATATAACAAACAAATTGACCCGTTTGCTTGGTACGCAGCCAAAAATGCTGATTGTGGCAAGACTCTACTCAGACAGTCTGAACTAGCCTGTTTCACAAATGATCGAGCTATATGTCCCAAAGAAAGAACAAAAAAAGGTATTTGGTTTTTTCAAATCAGAGAGATGACATCAAGCTCGTGGTAATGGAAAACCACTAGGAAAGACTAGAATATGGAAACAAGGTCAAGAGATACAAGAAACAGGTCTAATGAAAGCATTAAAAAAAAGTACCAGTAAATGAATGCAACAACACTGTCAATTTCTGTCTTTGCAAATTAAGACATGAATGGCCTTCCCCAATAGAGATTTTGCAGGTCTGTTTCTGAGCTTCATGCATATGTTTCCAACTTAAAAAGTTAAAGGTCTAATTCCTAGAAAGCATTCTTTAAGCACACGAAAATGGCACACTATAGAGGAAGGAACCTGACAAATTGAATAGCTGAAAGGAAGCTCAAGAATATTGAATATCAACAAACAATTAATAATACAGGGACGAAAACAAGATTTTAATTATGCAAAATTGTAAAACCAACAAAGGCACAAAATGTGTTAAAGGTAAAGGAAATTGAAATCCAAAAAGGGTTAAAAACAAAAATTAATTACAAAACTACTATTGCTGAACCACGAAATAAGTATGTACACGGAAAACTAGATTCGATATACCGTCCCTGGAGGTGCACACTGCACACCATTAAGCAGTTGTCGCCAATTGAGCAGCAAGCCTCTTCCATGCCTCTTCGATGATGGATAGTTTGACGCTTTTTCCCTTGGGTGGAGACACCCAAGGCTTCATACCCTTACCAATCGTGAAAACATTTCCCAAGCGAGTAGCAAATTCGTGGCCACGTGCATCAGCGGGTGCACTAGTTAGAAACCCCAACTACAAAAGTTAGTAGCTCTATCTCCAATAGAAGCAAAATATATTACGGTCTGTGATGCTGTTAAGGATGAACTTTGATTGAGATGGTTGTTAAAGGAAATTGGTTTCATGAATGAAGTTGTTAGGGTGTATACTGATACTCAAAGTGCTATTCACCTTAGTATGAAGTATGTGTATCATGATCGACCCAAACATGTTGATATAAAATTTCATTTTATAAGGAACATGGTAGAAAAAAGATTGATTACCTTGGTTAAGATACCTATTGAATTTAACCCTCTGATCTTGCAACCAAGATACCGTCTTTGAATAAATTTAAAAATTAGAAGATTTCAAATATCACTTGAAAGGTAGTGTATTTAGAATATCAAGCTTCTTATTTTAAAATTTAACTAACTTCAATGTTTTTCATTTTACAGGGTTGCTAAGAGCTAGTGAAACAAGTAAATTTGTTTTAGAACCACTAAATGATACCAAAATAGTTTGGCAAGGTAAAGATTGTTAATAACTGGCTGCCTCACTATTTTGTCTTAAATTTGTTTTAGAACCACTAAATGATACCAAAATAGTTTGGCAAGGTAAAGATTTTTAATAAGTGGGCTGCCTCACTATTTTGTCTCTTAGACTGTTGGATTTGGGCCCAATATGAAGTGATCTGATTTGGCCCTTTTACTTGTAAAGACGCATCTCAACACACGCCTTTAGTATTATGGTGTTGATGAAATCTGGCCTTGCACGTATTGCTTTTCTGGACATTAATATGTGGTTTGAAGTGCCATATAAATAGCACTCCTCAAACGTGTTTTCATAGTGGTGCGTGTATGAGTTTTGGTTTAGGGTTTTCATCTGTTGGTTTACTCTCTCGATTTTATTCATCTTCTCCTGTAATCTTTGAGGGTTATTCTTTGATGTACTGATTGTTGATGATAGGTTTACTATGGTGAATTGACTTAGTGAGATGAGAGAAAACATTGAAGAAATATTCGAACATCTATACGCATTGTTCTTTGTTGATTTTAGTGAATCTAGAGCAATATCTACTTGTAGATACTCAACATGTGAGTAGCGTTTAGAGCACGTGAACATTTGGACCCCTTAGTGGGTGAAAATTCCTTCGTGTTGATTCTTTAATTTTTGGGATTTACTTTTCTTCAAATGTTTGGTGTATGTTTTTGACAAACTTGTTTAGGACCAACAATTGAGACAACTTCTAGAAATGAAATCATAAATGCTAATTCATCTCTCAAGGCATGGCTCAGTGGTGCAAATGACAAGAGTGAGGTAGCTTCCGTGTGAGTGTTCGATTCCTGCCTCTTACAATATATGAAATTTGATTCTTTATGGGCACCAGGATGACAGCTTTTGTACCCTGACTTGTTGAGGCACATCCCGCAATTTATCTCCTCCACAATGCTCTAAGGGTGGGGCGGTGGGGGGCTCTCAAGGTTGAGGTTCAACCTTTATAAATGCTAATTCATTTCCAATGTCATCAATCTTCGCAATCAGAGTGTCATGTCAGTCGACTGGGATCACTCTGTGAAATTCGATCAGATGTGATAAGACGGATAATGACTTTGGAGAGAGACACAAGATATCATGAAGTATACGCATATCCTAATGTTTCTAGAGTATATAGAAAGGATTTAGAGATGTTAAACCATGTGCTGTGGTTGTTTTCAGTGGACCCAAGTAGATGCCATCAAGGTATCCAATTAACTTGAGACCATAAGGGAAGTAAATTGCCTTTCACAATAGAAACAATTAGTATAGATGAGGTGAAGGGAAAGCTACGTCGATGCATCAATTTGACTAGTGAAGGAAGTTGTTGATGATCGAATATCGATTGTTTCAAATTAGTGGCATCACTTTTGTCAGACAAGAAAGACTGGAGATGGAGCAAAAAGAAAAGGAAGATAATCAATGAAAAAAGGATTTCACTATGCAGCAAAAAATGGAGAGAATTATTGAATGAAAGGTAGCTCGAAGATGAAGAAGATGATCAAGGGTAAACTCGTGAATGATTGGGAGGCTCTAATACCATGTGGAGAAAGATATGAGAAGAAAATATAGATCATTAATTGAAAAATGAAAGTGTTGTACGTGTATTCATACTGTAACAAGTGATAACATGATAAGACTTTAATTATTGCTTACAATCCAAAAAATACAATAATGGTAATCTGCTCATGTGTTTGTTGCAAATGAACTTGTTGGGTTGATCTGTATCTGATAGTTTAGTGGACGGCATCAATTCTAACTTATGCATAACATCATCTGATTTAAAATTATCTGTATCCCTAACATATATTGTTACGTCCGAAATAATTATGGTCCACCTAGATGCTAGATCAGCATAAAAAATGTCTCACCATGTGTCCACATTTCATGGGACGAAAATTTATGCCTCTATGGACGATTCATGTCCAACAAAAAGAACGTCTTAGCAATGGAGGCTCCTATCTCCAAAGAAGTATACGAAATCCTAATATTGTTATAAAGATGACTAGATGCCTCGATCAGAGCCCAAATTATGGGTTTCTGATTATCTTGAACACGGATAAAACCTTAGTGCGGATTTTGACAAAATCAACCTCAATGTTAGTGCACTAAACCCTAGCATGAAAATAATGAATTTCACGATAAATGTCATGAAAGCACAAACACTCATCCAAGATAAAGTAGAATCGCCATGATTTTTGGAAATGAGATTTAATCATGAATTCTAATGATGAAGAATGTTAACTCAAAGAAATGACTAAAATTTCCTTATGAATCGCTTGTAGATGGACAATTGCACTATAAAGAAAAGGATTTCGGATTCTTATCTAAAAAGCTAGAGATTGAAAGACAACCCTCATAAAAATTACCTCGGGTTGAAAGAATATATAGGCAGGCTCAATCATGGCCCAAGGACACCCAGGCAGAATGACCTTAGGCCTCAAGATATGAGGGGTCTCATAAAAGTTAGAAGCCCAAAATTCCAACAAAAAAAATCATTTGTTTTGAGTTGGTCATTCCATCACAATTAACAAAAAGCCCAACAAAATTTCATGGTCCATGACACAAACGTTTCACTAGCATTAGTTTAAGAAATAAATTGGGCCTACAATTTAAACTAGAGTTAAATGTTTTATTAGTTATTGAATTTATATCTACATTACGTTACTCACTACAATTTAAAATGCATTTGAGTGGTCATTGAACTTAACACGTTGCATTCCACCACTCGTCATATTTCATAAGTTACTGAACTTTAAAATTCTTCCAAATGATCACTGAACTTAACGCGTTACATTCTATTACTCACTCACCATATTTCATTAGTTAATAAATTTATATATGTCATGTTTTACTCACTAAACTTTAAAACACTTTTGAATGATCATTGAACTTTATAATGTTTTCGAGTAAAGTTAATTTTCTATAAAATTTGACTTAAATCAAGAAGATAAAATAAAATAAGTATCGACTAGATAATGAGACTCTCAATCTAAGACGAGATTATTGATATTGGTAAAGAAGATATAATTTTTCTACTCACCAAAAGTTATGTTCAATGGAAAAGAAGATTGCTAGTTTCAAATTGATATAAATCTTAATTTAGATTATAATATTTCTTTACGTTGATAAAATAAAATAGAGAAATTATTTCTTTATTTCGATTGCGATGGTAGATCCAAATCAAGAAAATAAATAATTATATCCTAAATAGGTAGTGAAAATTTTCATTTAGAGTCAAATAATATTACTCATGACTAAAAAAATATAATTTTTAGAGTTGTTACAAGGTAATTTGAAAGGAAAGAAGGGCAATGTTTCCATGTATGATATTTTATATTTTCAAATTTTTAATTTTTAAACAGTTGGATTCACTGAGTAAAGTTCGGTGACCATTCAGAAACATTTTAAAATCCAATGGGTAAAGCGTGATGAAGATATAATTTAGTAACTGATGAAATATGGTGAGTAAGTGATAAAGTGAAACATGTAAAATTTCAATGACCACTCAAAAATATTTTAAAATTCAATAACTAATGAAACACGGTGAGTGAGTGATGAAGTGCAACCCACTCGGAAGTATTTTAAAGTTCAGTGAGTAAAACATGATGGAGATATAAATTGAGTGACTAATTAAACATTTAATTCTTTGTATGTGGAAAAAAAAACTCATATAGCTTATCAAATTTGTTTAAAATTAATAAATAAACTTTTATAAATGTTAAATTAAGTTATATATTTTAACAATTGGAAAACTTGAATTATTACTTGGGATGGTTATTTTGTATGAAGTATAGAATAATTTTAATAGAACAAGCAAACATTTACAAATAGAAGACATGCATATTAACATAGCTATAGACCATTTAAAAGAGATTATTTCATTTTTCAAAAGCTACAGAGAAAACGTGTTTGAAGCAGCCATGGTTGATGCTATGTTTTAGGGTCTCAAAAATTTCAGAGTCAGCCCTGTATCTAGGATCGCACCTCTCGAGTATTGAAAGAATATCTACTATTGAAAAAAAAGTATTCGATTAAAAAAACATAGAAATATCAGTTTCTCTTATACAGAAATTAGCTTCAAATCAAATAAAAGTCCCCTAAAATAGAAAGACCCTGCCGAAATTAAGAGAAAATTATTTTCGAGAATAGTGAGGAGAGTCCTGGCCTTCGAATGGCTTGGATCCATTTTTAAAGGGAAACAGTTTGGACTTTTCTCTAGTGGTCATCCTTAACACCAACTCTTGCAAACTATCAATAAGAAGAAAAAGAAGAAGAAGAAGAAAAATGTTCATCTAAATGGACAATTGAGTATCTAAATTTGACAGGAAGTTCCTTGACAATATCGTGTCAACTTGACTATTATAATCTTTTATTCTTTATCGAAAGCTGAGAATCCCATTCCCTATCTTATTTTAGTGTTCTACTTTCTTTCTTATTTTAGTGTTCTACTTTCTTTCTACCAACCACCTTATGAATCTTGACAAGTTGATACATCAATAATTATATTGACGATCAATTATCTCGCTCTTTTTGAACATAGTCAAGTCAGGTGTGGTATTATTGTGAGGTGGATCAATATAATCAACTTGGCACATGGATATTTGTCTTGAGCACTTTAAAAGGATTGTGCTAGTTAATGTTTATTATGGACCATAATTAAATTCAACCATTGAATTTAATCTTGTGGTCAATTACACATTCTAGTCATGTCACTTTTATAGTACAATATTTGAATTTGAATTCAAATAGATATTTGACTCTATAATACACAAGACTTCTTCACCTTTTCATTTTGGACTTGGCATAAGAAAAAGAGAGTAAGCATAGAGAGGTAATGAAGTAGGAGAAATTCATATCTCCGGTGAAATTCTTGGTGGCTTCCGACGGATTTATTTCTCGGTATATCTATTACCATTCTCGTGGTTGCCGATGCATGATTCGGTGTGGCATGAATCAGAGCTCATCATCATATGACACTCCATTGATAGTGTTGAAGAAGTTTCAAGTCTCTTTGGTTCGATTTTACACTTTGTGAGTTTATATTTTCCGCATTGTAGTTGTAATAATAATTTGTTNTGAGCTCAACGTCATATGACACTCCATTGGTAGTGTCCAAGAAGCTTTGAGTCTTTTGGTTCGGTTTTACACTTTGAGTGTTTATATTTTCCGCATTGTAGTTGTAATAATAATTTGTTCACTACATTTAAAACTTTGCAAATGGTATCAGAGATTAGGTAGTGGTATAAAGTGTTAAAACAACATGAAAATCAAATTGGAAGTCGCAAGGGTTCGATTTTGTTTGAAAAAGGTTCGACCGAAACTACAAACCCATTTTCTGGAAAAAACGACACACCTGGTTGACGAACAGCGACCACCACCAGACTCTAGATGACTAGCAGAACCTGTGTGTGCGGCGCGTGAGACACACGTGCTGACGGGGAGGTGGCACGTGAGCACCACGCGTAGAGACACAAGACGCGCGTGAGGGCGTGTGAGGGAGAACCAGCCAGAAGTGAAAAAAGACAGTTTGTTCCTTGCGACATTTCTGACCTCTTGGTGGTGTTGGATTTCTGTTTGGTGCACTTTGGAAACAGATATAGCCTTGGGCAGAAAGGTGAAGTGGAGAAGCTTTTCCGTTGGCGGCTCGGTGGTGAATCCTGAGGTTCCAGCATCTATTGGATAACTTAGGGCAGTTATTGGAGGCCCCAAATTAATAAAGACTCTCATCTCTCCTTAAATACAAACCAATATATTGGTTCGCTCGGTTTGAGCTTTCTAATATTTTCTCGAATTTACAATTAAGATATTGTGTTATTTGCTATCATATTATTATTATTTGAATCTTGTGATATTATCTATGTATTACTTGTTATGATATCATCGCTTGTGCCATCTTGAAAAGTAATTAATACATAAATTGGTTTGAGCTTGTATTTGTGTGTGAGTAAATTGAGTAAGTAAACTTTCTCGAAAAACATTATTTTTCTACCATGGCCTCTCGAGTTGAATTGGTGCAATTCAATAGGTAAGGGAGATAATTCCATTTGGAAGCAACAAATGAAAGTTATTTTAATCCAACAAAAAGTTTCTAAAGCTCTTAATGACCCGGAAAAATATTCGGATGCATTAAAAGCTAAACCGGATGAAATTACTGAGATGAATGAAATTGAACATAGTTTGATTATATTGCATTTATATGATGATGTGTTAGAACAAGTTGAACAACATAAGACTGCAAAAAAATTGTGGGATGCACTTGACAAGTTATTTTTGGAAAAAATCTTCCAAACAAAATACATCTGCTTCAAAAACTTTTCTGATTTAAGCTCGACCCGGGAAAGGATCTTAAATCCAATTAGGGTGACTTTAATAGAATCATCAAGTGTTTAGCCCACAATGATAAAAAAATTGATGATGAGTATCTTGCGGTTATACTTTTAAATGCTATGCCCGAATCCTATAGAGATGTTAGGAATGCTATCACATATGCTAGGGATACTTTGACCCAAGATATTGTGACTGATGCTTTAAGGGCTAGGGAGCTAGAGCTTAAGAAAGAGTCGAGGGGTAGCTCGAGAGAAGAGAGTTCGTTTGAGGGAGTAATGATACGAGGGAGAACTATTTTCAAAGTAAGAAGGGCAGACGGAAATCGAAGGGTAGGTCTAAATTTAGAGATAAGAGTGGTGAGAAATGCTTTTATTGTGGTACGTTAGGGTATTTCAAGAGAGATTGTAATGACCTTAAGAAAAAGCAAAGACTGCAACAGAGTGATGATCAGAACTTAGTTGTTATAGGTGATTCCCTTGATTGCCTACATGTTATGACCGTATCAGGAGATTTTGATACTGATGTAGATCTTGCCCGTAACATACATGTCATGAATATTTCTAATATTGATTTTGACATTGAGTGCATTTTAGACTCAGGTGCTATTGTTCATAGGTGTCTTGTTAAGTCTTGGTTCTATAATTATAGAAATGTGAATACTAGAAAAGTATATTGGGGGATGACCGTGCACACAATGTCGAAGGAGTAGGTGATATTGGTATTAGGATGCATGATGGCATTACTAGACCCCTTAGAGGTGTTAGGTATGTTCTGGGCCTGGCAAGGAATCTCATTTCCTTAGGCGCTCTAGAAGAAGAAGGATATGAGTTCAGATCTCATGTTGGTACTTTAAAGATCTATAAAGGGTCTCCAGTGGTTATGAAAGGTTCCAAGAGAAATGTGCTATATGTCCTTCAAGGTGAAGCCTTAGGCAGCAAAATGTCGGCATTATCTTCTGTCTCTGAAGATAGATCAGATCTTTGGCACAAGAGGATGATACATATTGGGAACAAGGGGTTGAAATATCTTAGTGACCAGAATTTACATGGTAAGGATAGTATTACACCTTTAAGTTTTTGCGAGAC
>CAIGRP010021691.1:0-19582 GCA_903798385.1 Fraxinus cuspidata | reverse complement strand
AATAATGTGCACTTAATTAAACATTAAAAAAAAACCTTCTGAGAATAAAATTAGTCATAAATCCTTATAAAAAAATTTACTTCGCTACCATAAACATCTACCCATTCGGTCTTCCTCGTGTTCAGCACGATCCGCTCCAATTTGAAATTGTTGTAAGAGTGATTATTTTGAAAATATAGAGTAAAAATATGTACAAATTCTTATTTAACGGGATATAAATATAAAACATATCGACATTCTTAAATTTAGAGCAAATTGGTCGTGATATAAGATAGTTTAAGAAATTTCTTTATAATTCTTATATCCCGTATGATTTACATATTTGACCTAATGGTCCATTTAATGGATTTATAGAAAAATCGACCTGAATGCTTTAGAGTATTTCATGCCAAAATTATATAAACATCTAGAAAATAAGAATTTACCACTTTACACTTGTATTCTTTCCTCATGTTGATATCAAATAAATCCGAAAATGTGATTGTAAAATAATAGTAAAGGAAATTATTTTCAACAGTGTGCATGTGTAAATTTGTAGGAAGTGAAGTTTGTCTGCTCTAATTTTACATGTTTATTTGTAAAAATGTTCAAATTTTGTTCAATGTCCATTTTGCAATATTTTAGACCAAAATTTGCTTGTTAACAATTTATAATTTCACACTAAAGACAAAAATGTGCATATAATTAAAAAATTTGTTTGATCAATAAAATTTCGACACATAACCTACTCTACTTATTCCAAAAGTACACAAGTCAAATCACAATAAATGTTATATTTCTTATTGACACATTTATTAAATATCGAGAACTACATTTAAAATGTCAGAAACTTTATGAATTGTAGAGAATTCTCATGTTCGAAATGAAATCTCGTTATAGACAAATGAAGCATCAAGATAAACATGATTCAAATATCGATAACAAATTTTAAAATGTAGTGAACGTCATTTTAATGTAACTTCTCATGGAAGCGACTTTTTCATTAATGGTATAATAGACAATTTAGTAAATTTTGCCATTTTCCTAAAAGATATCAAAATTGGACGCTTTTTAATTGATAAGTATGAAATTAGACATTTTTATAAATTCCGTGTGTGTGTGTGTACACACACATGTTTATAATTCTAACACATACCTGTAACTCCAAGTCAACGAAACGACATCTCGGGCTTAATAACTTGATTTCAAACGCACCAGAGGTAAATTAAGTATTTATGAGATTAATTAAATTAATTACTATAAAAATTAATTAATCGTGTTTAATTTATCAAATTATAATATCTCTTTTCAAATTCCAATTCTGTTGGAAATGGTTAAATGGGCCAACTTTAAGTCCTATTTAGAGTGGGACTCGTACGTCGATTTTAACGGGATCAAGTATATTCACGTTCTACTCCGCGAGGTGATCAACGTATATTTATTTATTGAAAACCATTTAAAATTGAANGTGGGACTCGTACGTCGATTTTAACGGGATCAAGTATATTCACGTTCTACTGCGCGAGGTGATCAACGTATATTTATTTATTGAAAACCATTTAAAATTGAATGAAATATTTAATGTCAAAGTAACCCACTTGAAACTATAAACTAGTGAAGAATTTGATTTATTGAAAATTCTCAAACACTTATCCTACATAAGAAAGTTATTAAACTTTAGTGTGGTTTATTTAGTGTAAAGTTGAGAATTGAATTTTGGCACCAAGGGGTACCAATAGTTTTTGAAAGGGAGGATACCTATATCCTATTGGATTCATTCCAAACCCCGCGTGCGCCGCCGCCGTCCGGCCGGCTCGACACGGCACGAGCCCATGCCCGAACCCGACCCGGTTCGTGTACTGGTGCGTTCTTGTACTATATTATCTTTTTGGACAAAAATTATTTAATTTTGTACCAAATTATAATTAATCGAATTCTTGGGTACTTAATGATATTAATTATTTTTTATTGGCTTCTTTTCAGATTTTTATTTTTATTTTTCTGACCGAACCTTGCTGTCTGTTCGGGTTTTGGGGATGTCTGAATAGTGAAGAATGTTCTGAAATGGCTTGAAGGTTGTTCAAATTGCCACGAACAATTCTATAAATAGCCTGCCTCGGTGCACATTTTCATTGCAATCATTCTCTACTTTGAATCTCACTCCCATCTCTCATTCTGATATTGTTCTGAAAAGTGAAAAATACTCCGTTGAGTTCATTGGAACTCTTGCAGATTGATGTATTGCTTCCGTAGGAGATGAAATTCGTTATATTTTAGGAAACGATTGCTGAACACCTTTAGCACCTTATACTGCGATTATTTTGATCTAATTATTATGCTGTACAATTACTTTAAGGTAATCTTATCGTAACATTGAAGAGACTTTTATATTCCAGAATAACAAATTCCAAGCAACCGTCCATGAATTGAAAAGAATGATTCTTTCTATTATCTTATTATGTTCTTATTAATAAAATATATGATTTAAAACGATATAAATAGTACAAAATTATTTCTTCTTGAACCCAATTCATGTTGTTTAACACAAGCTACAAATTGAGTATAATATTAATATAAATAGTACAAAATTATTTCTTCTTGAGCCCATTTCTCGACATTGAAACAAGGTCAAGAATTATTGTTTAAGCGTCGTTTTCGACATTTATAAATGTCGAGAATGATATATCGGCAAAACAATTCACCATTTGTATTTATCATCTTCTTCAACCTCAACAACCATTTTTTTTAAAGAATTTATTCCACCATTAATGATATTATCATTACACGACAACCATTGCAAATCCATCTATCAAAGTTATTTAAGTGGGTTATGACACTATACTTGAGAAAATCAAAACAACAAATATGAATTTGATTTAAAAATACTCCAATAATATTACAACAAATATCTAATAATTATTTGAAAAATCTAATTATCAATTTACATCATATATATCACAACAACTATTAAATACAACTTATCAATAATAATAATAATAATAATAAAATTTCGAAAAACAATTACCTTCTATAGAGAATTGTAGATGAGATTAAATTTCTCGATACGAAATTATATTAAGATCCTTTGAAGTAGAAGTATGTAAATTTTATATGTAAGTTTACGATTTTTCTATTTTGTCATCTTAATTTCTACTCAAAATTATTGGTTATTACTTAATAGATAATGTAATGACATTTAACAATTATGTATTAACTTGTATTATTGTAACTTCTCATGGAAGCTACTTCTTCTCTAAAAATTAGTAACAAATATAAAAGAAAAAATATGATTAATTTTTCATTACGGGTATAAAAAGACATTTTGATACTAAATTTGGCTATTTTTGAAAATTTATGAAAAAAAAATTGCTTCATTTTTCATTAAGGGTATGATAGACAATTTAGCACTAAAATTGGTCATTTTCACTAGAGTTATCAAAATTAGACATTTTTTAACTGATAAGTATGAAATTAGACATATTTGTAAATTCCCTGTATATATATAATTCTAACACATAACACATATACACGTAACTCCAAGTCAACAAAACGACATTTTGGGAATTTAATTCCAAACGCACCTGAGGTAAATTAAGTATTTATGGGGTTAATTAAATTAATTATTATAAAAAATTAATGAATTAATCGTGTTTAATTTATCAAATTATAAATATCTCTTTTCAAATTCCAGTTCCAAGCAACCGTCCATGAATTGAAAAGAAAGATTCTTTCTATTATTTTAATTAATTTCTTATTAATAAAATATATGATTTAAAATATTTATATTTCTATCAAAATAACTCGGATATAAATTGTACAAAATTATTTCTTCTTGAACCCAATTTATGTTGTTTAACACGAAATACAAAATGAGTAATATTAATATATATTTTATTTATTTCTATAATGTTTAAATATTTGACCCCAAATAAAAGTTACCGTAAATTTTATAAAAATATGTATAAGAAAATAAATAATTTATGTGAATAGGCGAGTTAAACTGAACACGTTAAACTTTGGACTTTGGTGTAATGATAGTGCTAGATATGAATAATAATAATAATAATAATAATAAAATTTTGTCAATGATACCAATTACTTATTTGCCAATACAACGATATTGACTTATTCAACCTCTGTTTGAGCCACATTATTATTTTTCATTTTCAATCTTCTACTCATTTTCAACCACACATTTTTCAATAAAATAATATTTTTCATCATATAAATAACTTTTCTTTCTTTTTCATCCATATATTCCCCATCACTTCAAATAAAAAAAATGCATTCTTGACTCAAAATGTGTACCAAACAGTGGTTGAGACATTGTCTAAGGTGGTCTTACACTATATTGACTATGTGAAAAAAAATGTAAAAAGGGTAAAAACATCGAGGGTCAATTTTAAATATATAATCCAGTCATGAGCTTACAAGTAGTGAACCTAAAGTATTCAAAAAATACAAGCGTAGGAATAGAATATATGTAAGAAAAATAAATAAAAATACTCTATTAATTCCACTGTTGTAGTAGGTACATGCGCACACCAACCATATTAATATTAATAAATAATTGAGAAGTCGATGATATCACTACCGGGGAATGTCCTTTTCATTATAAAATTCGAGACAAAATTGACAATTGACAATATAAATAAAATGATGATTATATTCACATTACAAATTTTTTTTGTGGAATTTCTGATCAAAATTCATTTCTTTACTTTGAGATTGGTGTCAAAATGTCTTAATTATAGTTGATATTCAATATTATTTGTCATCGTTTTTGAGTTATTGTCACTTTTTAAAATATTTATTACTTTTTGAATTTTTATTACTTTATTAAATAGCTTCCAAATTCAAGTTAATATATTAGTCAATAGAAGTAAACATAAACACAGGAGACATATAAAAGAAAATCACAATTCTCTGGATCCTTTCTAAGGTTTAAATTGATGTTATTATTTGTCACTTTTTAAAAGTATTTATCACTTTTTTTAGTTTTTATCACTTTTGTTAACTTTTTAAATTTATGTCACTTTATTGAATCGATTTCAAGGTTTTGATTGGCGTTGTATCATTTTTTTTTTTAGTGTTTGTCACTTTTTTGAATTTTTGTCATTTTTTGAGTATTTGTCACTTTTTTTAGTTGTCATTTTTTCTAAATTGTTGTCACTTTTTTTGTATTTCTATCTCTATTTTAGTTTTGTCACTTTTTTATTAAATTTTCTGTCAATTTTTTTTAAATTTCTACAATTTTTTTATTATTTTTACGCTTTTCGAATTTCTATCACTTTTTTTAGTGATAAAAATATTTTTTTATAATAAAAGTGATATTGTATGTTGCTTTTTAATAGAAAGTGACACTTAACTTTTAAAAGTGACATTGTATGTCACTTTTCAAATAGAAAGTGACACTTAATTTTACATAGTATTTTTTGCTTTCAAAACATTTTTCACGTGATTTTTCAAAAGATTCCTAATTTTAGGGGTGTGTTTGTAAGTTGCCTAAATTAATTGTTAATTGTTAATTTTAATTCAAATTTTTAGTTGGACCAAACAGGGCCTAATTTAGTTTTAAATTTTGATCAACAACTTATGGACCTCAAATTTTATGAAAAAACAAGCTCTCTTGATTGAAACATTAGGCAAAATCTCTAAGCCCTTGTTATTCATTTCTTCCAAAGCTTGCGATTTTCTGAATAAAGATGACTATCTATACTGGGTGCATTTTCTTAGCTAAGCTAGAAATATTTACTTATAAGTATATAAGTAATTAAAATATTTATGGCTCAAAGTATAAAATTAGTAAGTTACTTATTATGAAGGGAACTTTTTTGTTTTTTTTAATCTATGAGATAAAAATAATATATTTAAATACCTTGTATTATCAACTAAGAACATAAACCTCAACATTAGGTCAGTGTTGTGTCGTGCCTCTCCTTACCATTATCCAAACATATATTGAAAGAAAACAAATTTCGATTTTGTTTGAAGCGACATGGAAGCTGAAGTTAGGTCTTCATGTTAAGGGTCGCAGCTATATTTGATTTGTTGATCTTGAAACCACAATTTCCTCAACTTCGATCACACTTTGTAAGTATTAGTTCAAGTTTAATTTCCTTAAAGTTGTAAAAAAAACAAAAACATTAATCTTTGAAAATACTTATTATGATTCATCAACTTTTAAATGTCTACTTATGTCACTTAAAATTTTCTTGCTTAAGCAATTATAGGAAATATTCGGTATTCAAAGTCTTGTTAAGTTCTCGGTTGTTCGTCCATACACCAACAATTGTAATCTATTGCTTTTGTTAAATCAGTGAACAATCAACGCATTCAAATCTTATGTCGTAAAGTTAAGGATGTCAATCCGACTCGTCGACTTGGGTGGCCCACGGCTCGGCCCGTAAAAAGCCAAAGTTGGCCCAGCTTGATGGAATTGAGCCAGGAATTGAGCCAAGGCTTGGGCCGAGCCTCATTTCTCAGTAATGGCTCGAGCCTACCTATGTTGCTCGTCGAGCTAGCCGGAATTGCGGGCAAAAAATGGCCAGTGTCATAGGCCTACCTAAAACAGGCAGCAATCAACCTATCTACATGCCCGAAGCAGGTAGCTAGCAAATGCTGCTCTTGTAGCTGTATTAGAAAAAAAAATGAGCTCGATCGACTCAGTAAAGTCTTAGCCTAAAGCTTGAGCCAGCCTCAATTTTTTGGACGAGTCAGCTCGGCTAGGGCCAAAAAAGCCCAAGCAATTTTTTGCCTAGGCTGTGTCTGAGCTCGCGCTTTGACTTGCGAGTAGGTTCGATCTAGCTCGTTTACATCCCTACGTAAAGCTTTCTTTAAATTGTCTTTCCAAATCAACTGAGAATAGGTTGAAGGTAATCAAGCAAAATGGACTATTGTCGCAAGGTGCCCTTTATGCATTAGAAGAAAAGGCACCCCATTATAATTAGATTTTCCAGCCACCTTGATTATCTTCAAGTACAAAAAATGTCGGCTATCTCAACGAGAATATAAAATCTCCACAATTTGTTCAGTAAAATATAGGAAGAATTGCAATAACGATTTCAAATATTTTATTTTACTACAGACTTGACTCAAAACTTTCATTTCTGTCAACCATGGTACAAAACCTTAAAAAAAACTCCCACTTAAAGTCCAAATGGAGGGATATCTTTAGATTGGCCAGTAGGTGAATCAAAAAATTGACTTCAACCAATTTTAAAAGTGATAAAATTGTAACTTTGAATTTAAAAAAATAAATCAAAAAGCCACCCCTCCAAAAAATAAAAAAGTATATTGTTCATCACCCGACCCAACCCCACTCCTACCACCACAGCCACCACGAAACTCACATAATTTTGTGACTCCAATCACAAACCATTATCAAACCCATCAAGAAACCATTTTTCACCACCATTACCTTCCATTTTTCACCACCATTACCAGACCCATCAAGAAACTCCAAAAACCCAACTTCCGGATTCTTCAATAGCTTCGAAATCTCTCTATTATATGGATGCAACTTCGAATATTCCTCTCTCAGAATCAATTAACGCACCCACTATTTCAACACAACAATTCAATTGAACCATGTTCCAATTGAACCCGATGGCTCCAACCTTCCCCAATTGCATAGCACAACGCAGGCACATGGGTTGATAAAACCCAATCCTCGATAATTTCACCACCAGCAGTGACACCAAAGGCAGGAAAAAAGCATCCGAAGGTGGCTGTTTGTGAAAGAGATGAGGAGTGGGCGCGGGGTGGGGCTAGCTTTTTTATTTTTGTTTTATATTAATTCAAAGTTACCATTTTACACCTTTTAAAATTGGTCAAGATCAATTTTTTTAGTCAATTAATGGTCAAACTAACGGTTTTCATTCATTTGAATTACCAGTACAAGTTTTTCAAAAGTTTAATATCATGAATGACACAAATGAAATATTTGAGCCAAGTCATCAATAAAACGAGAGATTTGGTAGTGACTGCAATTCTCCCTAAAATATATTATACAACGCTAAATAGTATTGACAAAGAAAACTACTTAAACTTTACGCTAATATCGAGTATTGTATATCATACAATACTCAAATATGCCACCGGTGATAACTAGTGAGCTCCCTTGGGAACTTTGGGGCATTATATCCTTTAGTTTTGGTCCGGTCATTAAATCAATGAAGAGGGAAAATGAGGCTATATATGGAAAAGACAGAAAACCCATCCTGTACACCTTCATACAATTCCTGATAGAAGCTGCTAGATTCCATCAAAAGATTTAGTACAAAAAATTGTAAAATGTAGTAGTATTTCTGCCAATTGCATCTCTGCTGATGGAGTCCTAAAGGGTCGTGCTCCTATCGATTAGCAAGGATATCTAGGCCTTCACATCGAACTACAATTTACACAGTAAAACTCTACAAGAATATTTCAGCAACCTTATGTCTCAGGGGAAAAATAGAAAAGACGAAAATCCGACCCCGCTTGGCCCAGGATTTAGAGACTAGGAATCGGGTTGATGGTTGAGTAAATCGTCTGAAATTGTCAATTATTCTTCATCACTTGAAGCTTTTGCCAACCTGAAATCCTATTATCATATATTGAATGTCGTCACTTGTGAACAAATACCTGATGCAGCAGAAGACATTCCTCAAGAAATTTTAGATTCTCCCATAGTCATGATGCTTACTTTTTGGCACAGTACATCCATGGAGTTACACCATTCGACTGAATCATCCCAGAGGAATGCACATTTAAATGCAGAGTATGGTTCTTCTAGAATATCACCTGCCCGACTTCACACATTCAAGGAGTGATTCTGTTTGTCCATTGTCACCATAACCTTTCCGTGTCTTATTCTTGTCAATAAGAGCTTTTCTGACCGCATTTTGAATCTGTTTCTCGTGCTCTTTGAGCATTTCCTCCATATTTCCACCAGGGAACAATGGTCCAGAATAATGGATCCGAGTCTTCTTTGGAGTATAACCCTGTCATCAAATCCAAGATGATAAGAAACTTTGTGTTTCTTCTCTCTTCAAAGAACTAAAACCGGTGGCGGGGTGTGGGTGTGGGGATGTTCCCTACATGATGAAAACATAAAATTAAGTAACTTCTTACCATTGTGGTCTCCTTACGAGGAACCCGTCCATCATTCTTGTAAGAATTTGGTCCCAGCAAGTGGTGGGAGGACTCGGCATCATTTAAATGATTATATTTGGTACTCAAACAGTCTTCCTGCCACTGTGAGTGGGAATTGGCCTCTCTGCTTAAATCAAGTTGTGAACAGCCACGAGCAGCTACCGAATTTGAGAACTTAGACAGTCGTGCTGCGGACCCTGAGCATTTATGAGAATCAATTTGAGGCCTTCCATCCACAATATTCACGGAATTTCCAGATCCACCCTTTTGCATTAAATGCCCAGTATGCGAGGTTCCTCTGAAAGGCTCAATTGGGAAGCCAGAAGCACCATCTTCTTCTGGAGGATACTTCTCGCTGTTGCTTTTGGGATTTGACTGCCCTTTCCGTTTCTGAATATCAGAACACGGGTTATGATAGATATGCAACTGCCATATTAATCATATAATGCGGACTTATAAAACAAAAAATACCTGTATAGACGTGTGTAATTCAGCATTAGCATCAGGTGCTGGCACTGCTTTAGATCCCTTTCTGTTGGATTCAACTCCGCCTCCTTTTCCACCAGCAGCTCTTTGCCTGGTGACAAGTTCAAGGGATTTCATGAACATTATAGGCGTCCGTATTTTATTTGAACAAAAGAACAAAAATATATATCATGACCAAGATTCCAATGATTCTTTCGAAGTATGATATAACATGCAAGCCACTGAACACTGCCTCGTTACACAAGCAGCACAAGACATCTTGACAAACAATGCTACCAGAAGTTCTTTAGAATTTATACTGACCAAGAGACAGAAATCACAAATCATAATTTTACAAGGATAAGATTGAATGTGCACCTTCTTGCCTCCTCATCGTGAACCTTGGCATCAAACTCCTTGCTAGGAGGGTATTTGGGCAAAGATGACGGGTCACAAGGTAGAGGTTTTGTAGTGAAAAACTGAAAAGAGACATCTCATAAGTACATAGTTTCCAAAATGTATTATGTTGCTGTAATTAATGCTTTTTTGATAATTAAAAAAAAAATCAAATCAAGGAAAAAGAAGAAAAATGTGAATTTGCTTGAACAGAAAACCACATGGCACAAAGCATAAATTTGATCCAGATAAACTTCATCTCAACAGCACAAGTGCAAATATAAGCATGGCTTCATATAAATTTAATTCAAACATGACCAAATGGAACAGTGTAACACGTAATCACCTCCACAATCATTGTTGTTATTTAGCCCCTGTTTGATCCCCATTTTTCCGAAACTCATTTTTAACCACATATTCTTCCATACAAGTAATTTTACGCGTAAACCCAAAACTTTTTCCTCTTTTTTAACCACACATTCATCAAAAAAATCACCATTCCTAAACACATTTCTCCTAAAAAATGGGTCTCAAACAGGGGCTTGATGTTCATGATTATAAACAGTCTTATAATTGTTGTTCATAAGACTGTTACCACTATCATTTTCTTTTTCTTTTAGTACTAATCTTATAGTAAGTGCCTTCTGCGCCTATATAGTGCCTTGAGGAACACAAGCGTTAATTTAGCAACCCCAATAACTGCATGGCAATTAAGTACAATTAACCCCTATTAAAATATTACGAGTGCATTTGGTTACAAATGTACAGATCATTTTACAATTTCAATAAACTAATTTAATGTGTTTTGATCAACACAGTCTTCTCGTGGAATGTAATAGTTTTATACAAGTTAAAACGAGAATCTAAATAAATATTTCAGCATACTTTTAATTTCATGAAATCTGATAAGAGTGTCCATCTTATATTAAAATCATATATTATTGCTAGTTGAAAAATTCGATTTCCAAAGATACTTCCAGAGAAATAGAAAAACACCAGAAATACTTGGATAACAAAATGTAAAGTAGCAATATTTTTCAAAATGGATTGCTTTTTATGGTACTTTTATTTCTTCTTAATAAAGAACTAAAGTTCAATTGCATACAACTTCAAGAAATTTTAGGATGTTCATAGTTAAAAGCTGTTAAAAATGTTGAGGGGAAGTAATGATACAGTCCCTCTTGAAAAGAGAGACTAAAATGTGGTTTGATCCAAAATCAATTTGGACTCAAATCAAATCTTTAAATAAAATAAAAAAGTTGGGGAGAACTCTGTATGTGACACGTAAAAGGTTGCTATACAGTATGCAATAAACATTAGGAAGATGCCTGATGGTTAACTCGGGAGAATTTTAAGAAGCCCCTGTATAATACAATTAGAAATCAATAGAAACAATAAGAATGGGCTACCTATGAAAGAAATCGATTAGCTACGCACCTAAGCCTTTCTACACTCTATACAGCATAATCTCTCAAAGAATAGCAGCTCACAAAGCATTCAAGCGCAAGAGAAGTAAAGATGCAGGCAACTCGGTTTTTCAGAGACCTAGATTATATACATAGAAGACATCTTTTGACTTCCAGAATTTAATGAAGATAATGGCTAAATGTCATACCCCGAGCCCATGGGATCAGGATTTATAATGAAGGTTTCGCAGCCTATAGACACCCACTGTTGGCAGTAACTGCCAAAAGTTGGCACTCAAGTTGGATAATTATATATTCCATTTGGAAATTTATAAATCAATGTACAAAGACGAATAGTAGTGGGTCCCACGGAACATGTGGATAATAATTAGTAGTTAAGAACCTGTTTTACTTTGACAGAATTTATAAGCCAATTTATGAATTGTATCCAAACAGAGGCTTAGAAACACAACCAACATTAAAATGTTGTTCAGATGATTCTCACATACCCTTCAAAGTGCTCAATCTGACAAATTTTTGGAGAAAATTAGTTTTACCCGACTTTGAAGAGCAGAAGTTGTTGATCCTCGACAGTCCGGCTCAAAAGCAAGGAGAGTTTCCAAAAGTTCTAATGCAGTAGGCGGGAAGTCCTTGAATGTATCAGCCACAGAACGTTTGTAAGGTTGTTGAGGTTTGAAAATTGTCGCATGCGGCAATTTTGATTTCCTCCAGTATTCTTCAGACGGAGAACCACAAAGTTTAAAGATTTTGTGCAGCTGTTCGACCTGCATGCAAAGTTAAATGGTAATAAATAATGGGTCATTAAAATTACATACAAAACATTATGAAGTGAAGACTTCTTGGAAAAAAAATTAAATATTTGAGCAAGATCCCAAGACAGGCACCAAAATAGAAAACAGTCTTGTGAAACTAAAAAATAACAATTTGCACCCAGGATGATTGATATTGGCAGAATCATCCATGCCTTATTAATATTATTCATTCGTTCATAGTGATACCATGAACGCTTTAGGCACCCTTAAGGTATATTTTTCAGATGCCACTACACAATCACAACCTGTTTTTGCAAAATGGATACAAAGGACCCATGCTTCAGCACCTGGAAGTGGCTCCAGGTGCAACAGCAAGCACCAGATATTGCAAACGTTAGGAAAAAGTACGATACTATCACGCCTAAAGCCCACGGAGGGGATTCGTTGAGCATGACCAACACCCTTGTTTTCCAATTATCCAAAATAACTAGTCCAGGTTATTTACCAAACCCACATGGGATATCAGGTTAGAGAACCAAGAATGCATAAAATTCCAAAATATATTCAGTTTTAGAAGAAAAATTAGCTTGCCTGTAATTTCACCCAAACTATATTCTTGGAAAGGTTTTAGATAAATAAATGTACCACTTTTATGGTGTGTATCTATGTGTCAAAAAACAGAGAATATGAATGCTTTCTCCGTACCTAAGAAAAAGTTAATCATACCGCTTCAGTTACTTTTATAGAATTATAGGAAATATAGGTTATTATTAACAGCACTTTCATTTCTTTCCGAAAACCATTTTAAGGACAGAGCAAACAAATGTGTTTTCTCTTATCAGATACGTGGATCCACATGTTGGAGAAATGAAAATAAAATTGCCTAAAATGTCAATACAGCCAACAGCTTGAACCACAGATTGCTACCCAAATATTCATATGTAAACCTTACTTGAAATTGCACGAAACACCTCGATCACAGCTTATTGCAAGTTCAATAACTACTCTTGTTAACAAAATCCTCTTTTCTCATTATGCTATGGAAGTATTTGATGTTTTCATCTCTACTGCTTTCTTCAGATGTTACAATTGTAGAATCGTGTGAAATAGAAATGTAAAATACTCTTAGTCTATAGTAGAGGGTAATCTTTCTACAAAACATAGAAGTAGTATCATTTTCATGAATAAAACATAAAACGAGAAATCAAGCAATTATAAAACAAAGCAGACTTGAGCATGTGCAAGCCCACATTGATCTGGGAATGTACCTCTGTTCTTCCAGGCATGATTGGCTTGCCTGCAAACAGTTCAGCGAGAATACAACCAGAACTCCACAGATCTACAGCTACTCCATACTCTGTAGCACCAAGTAAAAGTTCAGGAGGTCGGTACCACAAGGTGACAACACGACTAGTTAGAGGCTGCTTCTGATTGGTTCGGAAAAAGGTTGCCAGCCCAAAATCACCAATCTTGAGATTTCCATTGTTGTCAATCAGAAGATTTGAACCCTTGATATCTCGATGCAGGACTCCACGACTGTGACAATGTTCAAGTCCACAAAGCAGTTGCTGCATGTAACATTTGATCTGCATGCCCACAGTTAAAAAAAAAAAAAAAACACTTGTAAAAAAAACATTGACTGTAAAAGAAAGGTCACAAAAGGTCGTTTCAAATATAAACAGAAACATGAAAGAGATTGGTAGATGTTGTCAAAAGTGATATTCATCCAATGCAGAACTACATCCGAAGAACCAGAACATATATAGTGACTACAGCTTGTGTATGATATGGATTATATTTATCACAAAGTTTGCTCGTTTAAATAATATTTTGAGAAAAAAATTTCAAGATGTCCATTCATTATCAGAACTAGGCATGACACAGTCTTGAGTAAGTAATGTTCACGGTAGGCTCAAATTGAGCAAAAATGAGACTTGGTCTAGGCTCAAAGTAGGCTAGAGTAATTGATAAAGTTAGCTCGAAAAATATAAGGATTGGGCAATCTAAAAGCACAGTTAAATAACATAGCATCTTATACATTTATTTAGATGTAAAGTTCACAGAAATGCATTGATCTGCTAAATTGCACTCTCATCTGCATTATAAACCATCAAAGAAAAAGGAAATAGAAGGAAAAACCTACTTATTTTAGATGTAATGATTGAACCAACAATCTAACTAAATGAAGCAGAACAACAATTTATGAGAACTAAGTTTCATAGAATTTCATAGCAACATTGTTTGAACCTATCATAGTTGGTTTGCTCAATCCAAAAGCTTGACAAATGAGAACTAAGTTTCATAGAATTTCATAGCAACATTGTTTGAACCTATCATAGTTGGTTTGCTCAATCCAAAAGCTTGACAAATGACGTCTCAGATTCTGCTCCGGTGGAATTCCAAATTTATAATGCCCTAAAACTAGGCTGCTAGAAGATAAAGATCATGCACAAATTAAGATAGTGTAGATCTCATTATATGATTCTACAAACAACATCAAGATTTATAAATCACTAATCAGTTTATGATATGCACTTTACTAGTGGGTGTAGATTTATTTAAAAAGAAAAGACTACAGTTAAGAAGAATCTATAACTCAGAAGATATAAATAACAACAATGGTGCCCCTATCTTGAGCTAAATCAAATATTAAGAAAGGAGAGACCTGTGGCTCAGTAAACCTAACCGCTGGAGAAGCTGCAAGTCCTGCAAGGTCGTGCTCCATGTACTCAAATACAAGGTACAAATTGCCTGAAACCCTGGAAGTGACCAGACCTTCAAGCTTCATCACATTTGGGTGATCCAGCCTACGTAGAATAAGGATTTCCCTAGCCATGAAACGGACACTTTCTGGATCCATGTTAACAAATCGCACCTTTTTCAGTGCAACAATTCTTCCAGTTTCAAGGTCACGGGCTCTGTACACACTGCTGTATGTCCCTTGTCCAATCTGTGAAATTACATTGTAGTAGTTGATATAATTTTACAGTGATATATACCAGAGAGAAGTCAAACAACACTTAGATTATGTCAATGTTTCAGATGCAAGTCCCATAATTACCTTCCATAGCTTGGATCAAGTCAAAGTAAAGTAGAATGATGTGTCCTGCTTCTAAGAAAATAATATGTTGGAGTATAAAAGAATATATGTCTCTCATTGGAGTTCAACAGCAACCCATTTGGCAATCTAAGATATTCGGGTTTAGCACTTTAAGGAGTCAACAGCATAAAAAGAGCCAGAAATGATCATCTCTCTTGCTAAAAGCTAAAAAATTATGCAGTTTTTGCAGAGAATAAGTTTGGAACTCAATTAGAACAGAACGTTATAGTGACCTATCCTAAGCGCTAGACCCACCTTTCATGCCATGATCTGTTTGATTCTTAACAAAGTGTAGCATAATGTAAAACGAGGAAACTTGATTCATGAATACGTCTAAGTCCAGTAAGATAGGGAATCTCCGAGGGTAAAAAAAAACTTACGATCTTCCCTCAAATTCAAAGTTTAGCAAAATTTTCTACATGATAGGAACTAAAGTGACCGGTGGAAAGTGAATGCATAATGATGTGCACAAACAGTGGAATCTGACTGATGGAAAGCCATTATATGTATGTATATATACAAGTACCGGGGGTGGAAATCTTCATTTTATTGTACCTTATCCAGCTTCTCGAATGAGTCTGCCTTTCGAGGTACCCATCCTTTGATGGCCTCTCCAGCCACGGCAGTCAGCCACGATGGCCATCCAGCAACAACTTGTGCCCCATCAATTCCATTTCGGGTGCTAAATACTCTACACATCTGCTGCTGCCCTCCTCTTGCTCCAGCATCCATTGTTGCCCGTCTTTGCATATGGGGAGCCTCAGTTTTATCAGAAACTATAGGCTTTTTCTGCCCCTCGTCCCACAAAGCTGGGGTGGAGCCTGCACTTTTCTCAGCATGCTCCTCCGATATGAGCCTTGTTGTTGCATCATTTCCCCCATTATCAACATCCACAAGAACTTCGTCCTTTCTTGATGAAGATACGAATCTTTTAGAAGATTTCTTCGATACTTTCTCTTTCTTAACTTTATTCTCATCTTTTGATCCTTTAGAGCAAATGCAGCCCATACCAATTAAGAGTTTCAGTCTCTCGTGCTTATTAATCTGAAACTTTATACTCCTAAAATGAAAACCTAATTTATTTTTCCCAAATACCCGTAGCATTTAGTTGTGATCTTATCAGCATTCTATGCACCCAAGAACACTCCAATAAATCAAAAGATCCTTAAATTAGTAGTAATCCAATTCTATAACCAATGTAGCATCCGAATCTCAACCCACACAAAATCAAACTCTTGATATCCAATGTATACAAACTACAGCATTAACAAAATCTCGGAGCCCAGATTCTTAAATCAATAAACTTGAAGACCCAAATATCAAGCCCTTCAAATTCTTTGCTGAACGGAAAGTGCACAATGAAATCAGATATAAAATAAATACCTCCACAATAAATTCAGAAGCTCCAGTATGGTATCAACAGAAAACGATCCTGAACACAGCCCAGATCTCGAAAATCAATATTTTTAACAAAAAACAACCCACATTGCCACAAAATCAAAAATACCAAAAAAAAAAAAAAATCAAAGAGAAAATGATAAAATTATTTTTTGAGAAACAGAAATTGAATCGATGTGAAGCGTGAATTCCGGGTTTGGGATGGCTGTACCGCAAATATCTACGGTAAATTGACCATCCCCTGATTTTTTTTTCTTATTCAACGATACACAACTTTTTGATAGAAATGAAATGAAACAAAAACACAGAGAGATTTTCGGATCTGAAGCGTCCCTAGAAATGCGAGTTACCCCTTGATATTTGGACCAAAAACAAATATTGTACAGGGCAGAAAATTTATATAGAGTATTTCTTTCAAATCTGTGGAGACCTCTTTTTTGAGTAGTTGAATGAAAATTCTGTCAGAAATTCTACTGATTTTATTTATTTATTATTATTATTTTTTCTGAGAGAGAGAATGAAGCGTGTCTTGTGAGGAAGAAGGAAAGAATACAGTAAGACCGTAAGGCCCACTGCATTTTTCGTTGGATGACACGTGGCAATCTAGTGTGCTAAGTGGGACCCATTTCAATAACCCCTCTCTAATACAGATATTTTAGTGCATGTTTGGACTTTGGCCTCAGCTTTATTTAAGAAAATAACTATAAATAAGTTAATTTTAAAGATAATTATTTTGGTGATTAAAAAAGGTAACTTTTTTATTTGTAAGAAAGAACAATTTATTCTGACATATTTAGGAATAAAAATTTACTTAAAGTAAATCATGTGATTAATATCGTACTTAAGTAGACAAACGAAATATAGATTTTATTATCAATATATATAAATTAAAAATTGTGTTTGATAAAATGAATAACTCAGTCCTGTTTGATGGTTATTATTTTGAAAAGTGGAGTTTTTATTATTTATTTATTTATTTAAGAATCTGTGATTATAAAGTAGAGAAAAAATTGGATTTATGTGCAAAATATTTCATCATATAAATGTAAGATTAAAAATGAGTATAAAAATTAAAGACTTTTATTTCAAAGGGTGATGAATAAAGGCTTAAGGTATTAGGTATTGTTCAACGTGTGGACGGTTTACCAATTTTTAAAATAGATCATTTTTTGATATTATAAATTAGTTAAACTTTATTTTTAATTACACATTTTATTGAATCTACGATTTTTATCCACTCTTTAATCACTCATCTCATATAATTTACTAGCTTATAATCTCAATATGTCAAAACAATGACTTAGCTCAAGTTTGAATCCTATTTTTACAAAAAAATATTTTTTCAAAACTAATTTTTTACCGCACTTTCTCTCATAAAATAATTTTACACATAAATCATATTTTTTTCTATTTTCTAACTGCACATTTTAAAAAAATCATTATTTTAAAATACATTTTCTCCAAAAAAAAAAAAAAGAGCTCAAAGAGGTGCATAATATCATGGACATCTCCATGCTCCTAAGCTATCTAACTAACTATTAGAGGGACGCCACCTACATTTTCAGAAATTATGAAAACCTCCCCTAAAGTTTGTTATCAATAACAAACTATCCATGTAAGCCCAAAAAAATAATAAACAAATAATAAACAAATTTGTAATTTTCACTCTATGCTTGACGATTGTTTGATTTTGATCTTTTTATATGTGTTATTAAAAAAGTGAGGGAAAGTTATGAAAAACTAAAAAACTAATGTGTTTTTAGTATGTGAGAATGAGAATGAATGTAAGAGATAATTGATTCTCGAAGAATCAAAATCAAACAAGGGCCTAGACAATTGTATTACGTGTTTGAGGCACATTATTTTAGAAGAATGTATTATAGAATAGTGGATTGATGGAGAATGTGTGATTGAAAAAGAAAGAAAAGTTATTGATATGATGAAAATATCATTTTATTGAAGAATGTGTGGTTGAAAATGAGTAGAAGAATAAAAATGAAAATTTTAGTGTGTACCAAATAGGGGCTAAACATATATTTTCCTTTCTCTTTTTCTAATTCAATCGATCAATTTGGTCTTTTCACAATCTACGGATATTTTCTTTTCTATTCTCGTTATTTTGTTCTTTATTTTTTTTATTTTACTTGTATTTTTACGTTTCCTCTTATTATGCCCCTGTTTGGAGCTCATTCTTCCACCAAAAGAACATATTATTTGACCATTACACTCCAAATTCAGCCATCATTTTTTATCGTTTGTCTCACATGTGGGTCCCACTTTCTCAACCAAAGGTCATGTTTTTCTATTTTGGAGTTGAAGAATGACCTCCAAACTAAGGCTATAATGCCAAAAATACATGATAAATTTAGAATTGAATAAGAAGTTTGGATTGATTTTCTCCTCCTCTTTCTAGTCAATGGTTTGATTAATTATGCTCTTTCTTTCTTTAAATCCTTATTCGATTCTCATTATTTCTAAAATATATCTTTCTTTTTTTATTTTCAACCACATACTTTTCAATAAAATAATATTACACGCAAACTAAAAAAAATTTCTTATTTTTTTAACCACACTTCTCCATCTATCGACTATTTCAAAATGCATATTTAAGAAAAAATGGAGCTCAAACAGGCTCAAATAATAATTCAAAAAATATTATTGAGTTTGTTACCGTTTGTGCAAATGAAGACACATTGTACGTTCTACAAGTGAATGGACAATTTCTTATCTAAATTTAAGAAATAAAAAATTACGGGACAAAAAAAGAGGAAATGACAAAAAACTTTAGTGAGGTGTATAACAATAACATAAATACCCTCCCCCCATAATATAAATTTAGTCATAAAATTATGTCTATAAGTTAATATTATTAAAGAAAAATCTTTTATTGATTCAACAGAAAAATCTGATTCGGATATTACGTTGGTTAA
>CAIGRP010021682.1:0-20920 GCA_903798385.1 Fraxinus cuspidata | reverse complement strand
AATGGGTTGGAATTAAACGGGCCTTTTATACATTTATTACTTGTAAACACAGGTGACATTTTCTCAAGAATGAAGACAAAAATCATTGCTCAATTTTTTGAACAAAACTGTGCATTCAACTCCAACACAGTTCGCGGGAGGATGTTAAATACGTCATACAACTTGGCAACATAAATGATGAATATCAAATGAGCGTGAGGAGACCAGAAAATCTCGAAGTGATACGATTGTCAAATTCAAACTAAAGGGTAAATATAAAGTTGTTAATTTGTTATTTGATAGTTGTTATCTATTTTTTGGATAAGCACTAGGTATAGAGAGTTGTTGAGCTTATTTTATTATAAATATGATTAAATGATTGTTAGGCTTTTATGGCTTATGGTTATCAGTCAATAATGTTTTAATCAAATGTTTTATTCATTTTTAAAGTTCTTTTCATATTGATACGATGTTAAGATTTGATGTTCCATCTTAAAAGATTAACCTTATAAAAAGGAGTAACTCAAACCCTTATAAATTGATCTATATTTTCATCTTTATTCGATGTGAGATTCTTTCTCTTAACATGTCCCCGCAAGATGATAGCTCATTTGAGCAGACCAATCTTGAAATCCGTGTACTTATTTTTTTTAGTTTTAATCGGATTGCTCGTTGAAACTTAATGGGCTATGATACTTGCTAAGATTTGGAGTTCCGTTTTAAAATATTAACTTTATTAAGAGGAGTAACTCAAACCCTTATAATTTGGTCTATGTTTTCATCTTTATTCGATATCCGATTCTTTACCTTAACACTAACTACAAAATTCATCATAACCTTAGTTTTTCTTCCTTTTTATCCTTTTAACCATTATTGGTAACAGGGCGTGTTAATGTCCATTATCGTCCTCGTCTCCGCTTATGTGGGGGTTGGGAGACCAGAACCACATATTTTAATTTTTTGGAGCCATGGTCTACCCAACAATGCTTCATATCCTTCTTGCTCTTTGTCTATGATTAGACTAAAGTTTTAATTATTATATTATAATTTAAATATTAAATTAGCTTATTATTATTAAACTCCTGTTTTTGGTGTCCATTGTTTAAAAAAATGCTACAAGATCATTTTTAATCACGCATTCACATAATAAAATATTCCACATGTAAATCCAAAAAATTTTCATACTTTTTAACCACACATTTTCTTAAAAGTACTATTTGAAACTCTCTCTCTCCCTCTCTTTGAAATAATGGGCACCAAACAGGGGCAAAATATTAAATATAAAAATTAAAGATAATTTGAAAATGAAATACTAATAGAATTGAGACAATAAGGGCTTGTTTCTCAAATTTTTCCATTTATTTTTACTATTTTTGGGTGACAAGGTTGATTAGTGTGTTTCTGCACACTTATTGGACAATTAATTCGAGCTTTTATTGATTAAATGAATGAAATTCTACTCACAATCGAATAATATTTGCTTATATAGGTTAAAAATCACCAATTGAAAGAGAACAAGCAAAAAGGAAGAAAAAATGATAAAAAAAAAACATACAAAACCATGAAGTTGGGGATCAAAGTGCACAAATGCCAAAAGTTGAAGGACCTTGAATGCAATTTATCAAGGACATAATTGAAATGAAAGCTAAATTTTGAGGACTTGACATGCAATGAGATGGAGGACTAAGCTGTAAATTTTTTAAGAAAAAGCCACCCACACGTGGCTAAACCGGAGCGCATGAGTCGGAATACTAATGTGCGCTCCGGTTAGAAAATGGAAAAAAATGTTATCCATTATGTAAATTTCGAGAAAATTGGGAACCTCTTCGGTAATTCTTAGGGCCCTTTTTGGGGTGTTTATATACTAATTTATAGCCATTTTTAGGTTTATCTCTTGAATAATATTGAATACACATAAGAGAGACAAGAAAAGGAGGAAATCAAGCAACGGTGGGAAGAAATTGGGTAAAATCAAGACCAATCTATTGCATTGCTTCAAGAATCCATCCAAGGGACGAGTTCCACCTATTATCTTGATTTTTATCCTTTACTTTCACTATTTTGAGATATATTTCTCTAATTTTTCCTTTTTGTGCCACATTTATATAATGGGCTAAATCTTTTGATGGTGTGATGATTGAGGAAACTTAATCTAGCTTGATTAATTTTAATGTTTGCTCTTTAATGTCTAAATATTTATTGTCGTGTGCATTTATTGTTTTATTTAATGTCCTGCATTTATTTGGTCAATAGATGTTTGTATTGAGTGATTTGTGCAATTACTGATAGCTTGATATGCATTTTAGACAAAAACAGTAAATGGTCTATGTTCTTGTAGGATATAAATGATATACCCTTAATTTTAGGTGACCTATTGAGTTATTTTCACAAAAAATTAATGCAACTGATTGGATTTTAATTAACATGGAAATGTAGTAGATTAAATCAATCGATTAGGACTAATTTTATTCGAAAGAGATAATTTTCTAAGATAGGAAAACCAGGTTTAACATGATTAATAAGCAATTTATTAATTTGCATGTTGAAAAATTAATTAAGCGATTGTAAAGTGAATCATGAATCCCAACTATTTAATAATAAAAACTTTCCTCAATTTATATGCTTTGTCATTTTAATCTCACTTCAATCTATTTTTATTTCATTTTCAAAAATTGAAATTCAAATTATGTGTCTTTAATCTTTAAAATTAAATTTACTAAAGTAGTGTAATTAAAAGAAAACATTCATCAAGTGATCGACTCTGACTCGTCGTTTATTTTATTACTTGAACGCGACCCATGCATATGCGATGTATAATTTTAGCAAACAAGTTTTTGGTGTAGTTGTTGGGAAATTATTTTATTTAGATTACTACTTTAGTTGACTTTAGTTTTAACAATTCTTTATTCTTTTATAAATTCTATATATTGTATAGTCGACTTCTTAATTTCTTGTTGTCTTAGGTCTTCAATAGTGCATGCATAGCTCGAGGAATCTTAATCTTGTTGCACTTGATTCGGATATCAAAGGAACTTTTCGAAGAAGGCTAAGGGAACAAAGAGAAGTAAGAAGACAACAAGTTGAGATGAAACATCAAGGAGGATATGTTGACCCAAATGCTCAACCTAAAAATATTTCATGGGGCGGCATTCCTCTGAGCATTGATAACCAAGTGGGAAGGGTTTAAAATCCTATTGTAAATGAAGAAGACATGCCATTTGAGGATTTCATGAATCATCCCAAGGCAGAAAATCAATCAAGTATTGTCTACTCTTCTTATGATTACAAACTTTCAACTTCAACTGGACGTCATCAATTTGTTTTCCAATACCATTTCATTTTTCAAGAGGACCGATGAAAATCCACACTCTCATGTTAAGCGGTTTGTAGAGATTGCTAGCAAATTTCAAATATTAAGGCATGAATGTGGAAGCATTCCGGATGTGGTTATTTATACACAGATGTGGCAAAAGGGTCGATTAGTTTGTCGAAACTCGGACCATGGACAAGTCAGGCTCATTTCGGGGATGAGCCTGAGCATGAGCCCAACTGGGGCTCGAGCGGCTCCCAAACACCGTTTGGTAGCTTTAATTTTTTTTATAAAAAAACCCCAAGCTCGTGAGCTCACGAGCTTGTGTTTTCATGAAACTGGGAGAGGTTTAAGGACATGTTTAGGAAGTGCCAGAATCATGGGATCACCATGGGACAAAAAGTTAACTACTTCTATGCCAAATTGACTCTTTCTTGTCGTTCTTATGTGGACTCATCTTCTAATGGTTAATCATGCGGAAAAGCATTTCGGGAAGCCTATAACTTGTTTGAAATTATGAACAAGCAAAGTGCAATGTGGTCAGATTAGGATTCACAAAGAGAAACTAGTGGAGTACGTGAGAGTGAAGCTTATCCACTTTTTCTTGCCAAGATTAACTCAGTAGCAAGGAAGGTAGATAGACTTTCTACATCTACTCCTTTTCATTCCGCACACATGGTACAAGCTTCTCCAATAAGTGATACATGTGGAGCAAATCAACTGAGCTCAAGTTTTCCATTGATAAGTAGTGGTTTTCATCCACCGAGCAAGTAGCACATGCTCAAAATTTTCAACGCCAAGGGTACAATCCATATTCTCAAACATAAAATCTAGATTGGTAAAATCATCCTAATCTCCCTTACGGGAACAATCAAAATGTGCTAAATCCGAAGCCATAAGAGAATAAAGAAGGATAAGAAGAGGCCATTGCTAAATGGAGAATCATCAATTACAATATCAAGAATGTAATTATGCATCTTCGAAAAATTTGGAGATCAAGTGGGCAAAATAGCTAAATTTCTCTCGAAAAGATAACAAAGAGCTTTACCTAGAAACACCGAAACAAATTCAAGAGAAAATGTACAAGTTGTTACCATAAAAAGTGAGGGTTCAATTACTTAAAATCAAAATGACAGGTCCAATGGCTCAATCCAAAAGGCACCCGTTGAAGAAAATATGCTTTAAGAGCCTAATGCAAGTAGTGAGCACCCACCAAGGAAAATTAGCAGGAGCCATCAACATCAAAGGCTCCAACATCGATTATGGCATATGTGTCTCCCATTCCCTATCCACAAAGACTTCAAAAGCATAAGCTAGATGCTCAATATGGCAAGTTCTTAGAGGTGTTCAAGAAACTACTCATAAACATTCATTTTGCTGATGATTTGGCTCAAATGCCAAGTTATACCAGGTTTATAAAGGACATTCTTTCCAACAAAAAAAAAAACCTTAAAGAGCATGAAATTGTGATGTTAATGGATGAGAGTAATGCTATTATACAAAACAAGTTTTCTCCAAAAATCAAAGATCCTGGAAGTTTTACAATTTCATACACAATTGGTGAATTAAATTGTAGTAAAGCTTTATGTGATCTTGGTGTTAGTATTAATTTGATTATTTTTCATGAAATTAGGATTGGAAGAGGCCAAAGCGACCATCATATCATTGAAATTGGGTGATACATCGATTAAATATCCTCGGGGTGTCATTGAGGATGTTCTAGTCAAAGTGGATAAATTCATCCTTCTGGTCGATTACATAATTCTTGATATGGAGGAAGACCGTGACATCCCTATTATCTTGGCCCGGCCATTTCTTGCTACTAGGAGAGCTTTGATTGATGTGCAAGATGAGCAACTTATTTTGAGGGTCCAAGATGAGTAAGCCACTTTCAATGTTTCGAAAGAAATCAAGTATCCCTCCGGATCCGATTCATGTTTCCAGTTTGATGCTATTAATAATATGGTGGCCGATGTTTTACATGGGTTTTCCAAGGACCCTCTTGAAATGTGTATTACACATTCTTTGAGCGCCGAGGATGGGGATTTTAAAGTTGAGCACATGGCTTATTATTTGGGGGATACACCATCGTATTCTTCCAAGAAGGCACCATATTTTGAAAAATGAAGAAGAGTTCCTCTTCAAAAAGCACCAACACTTGAATTAAAACCTCTTCCATCTCATTTGAGATATGTTTATTTGGGAGATTCCTGTATACTTCTGATTATCATTTTAAATTCACTAAGTGAGTTGAAGGATGAGAAATTGCTTCGGGTATTGATGGAGCACATGAGGCTATTAGTTGGACTATGTCGGACATCTGGGAGATTAGTCCTTCATTATGCATTCACATAATCCTCATCAAGGATGACTTTAAACTGTCGGTGAAGCATCAACGTCGGTTAAATCAAAATATGAAATAAATGGTCAGAGTCGAGGTGGTGACGTAGCTTGATACAGGTATTATTTATCTGATTTTGGATAGTTAATGGGTATGTCTCGTTCAAGTTGGGAATCGGGTGAAGAGTTTGCATCGACTACCGAAAGCTCAACAATGCTACAATGAAGGATCATTTTTCCCTTTCATTTATTGATCAAATGTTTGAGTAGTTGACGGATCATTCCTACTATTGCTTTTTGGATGAGTATTCAGGCTATAATTAAATTCCAATAACCCCGGAGGATCAAGAGAAGACAATATTTACATGCCCATATAGACCTCTCGCATATAGGAGGATGTCGTTTGGTATTTGCAATGCACCCACCACTTTTCAAAGGTGCATGATGGCTATTTTATATGATATGACAGATAAACTTATTAAGGTTTTCGTGGATAATTTTTTGGTGTTTTGAGCCTCATTTGATAATTGCTTGAAAAAATTGGAAATGACGTGAAGAGACCAATTTGGTGCTTATTTGAGAAAAATATTGTTTCGTGGTTCAAGAAGGCATAGTTCTTGGCCACCGAATTTCACACAAAGGGATTGAAGTCGACAAGGTGAAAATCCAAGTAATTGAAAAATAGCCTCCACCAACCTCAATGAAAGGCATAAGGAGCTTCTTGGGGCATGTTGGGTTTTACAGGCATCAAATAAAGGATTTTTCAATGATCAGCAAGCCACTTTGTTCCTTACTTGAGAAGACCATTCCATTTGATTTTTTACAAGAGTATCTCTTGGCTTTCAACATTCTTAAATAGAAACTCATCACAGCTCCTATTGTATTGTTGTAGCTCCGGATTGGGATCTTTCCTTCGAGTTCATGTGTGATGCAATTGATTATGTCGTTGGAGCATTATTGGGACAAATGAGGGATAAAATCTTGCGTGCTATCTACTATGCTAGTCGATCCTTAACCGATGTCCAATTGAATTATGCTAGTATGAGAAAGGAAATGCTAGTGATGGTATTTGCATTTGACAAGTTTCAATCATATCTGTAACCGAGATTCCACTATCACATAGCCGACCACTCAGCCATCAAGTATTTGCTAGCGAAGAAGGATACCAAGCAGAGGTTAATAAGATAGGTGCTTCTTTTGTAGGAATTTGACTTAAAAATTCGGATAGGGAGCCGATCATTTGTCTAGACTTGAGCAAACCAAAGTGGTTGATGAAAAGATAAATGAGGTGTTCCCAGACGAGCAATTTTTAAAAATCATGCACATTCTACACGCCTTTCAACTCTTTGTTTGATATAAANAATTACAACGTCTATGAGAAAGAAGGGGTAAAAAGACAAGCGAAAACTGCTTCAGTCTTGGGATAGGCTTTGCCACATGAGATATGTACCATGTGAATTTTCTTGCAAGTGACTTCATTTCTCCTTATCTTTACCAACAAAGGAAAAAGTTCTTTGCCGACATCAAACGCTATTTTTTGGAAGATCATTTGTTATTCAAATGGGGGCCAGATCAAGTTATTAGAAAGTGTGTGATAAGTGTAAATATTACACTTATCTTGGCTATTAAAATATGACTTTTGGGAGTAATTCTATGAGCTAGATACTTAAATATTGTATGTTTTTAATTATTTTAGGAGAAAATCCGAGTTTGGACGAGAATCGATGAAAAGAGGCAATAATTGATCAAAAATGAGTAAAGTTGGATATATTTTAAAAGTTGTGGACCAAGAAGTTATGTTTGAAAGTTTAAGGACCTTAGTTGTGAAATTTAAGTACTCAATCCGAATTAAAAAAGGAAAGAAAGACCTAATCATAGTTAGGTGAGGGAGTTAGACAGGGTTCCAAAGATGACGTTATTTTGAACAGTACGCACATTGTGGCCACATTCGCATTATTATTTCTCTATTGATATTCTAATTTTTATTGACTGAGAGAAATGATTTGAAATACAGGAAGATCCGTATGGTGCCTAGATGAATCATTTGGAAAGTTTACCCCGTGATCTCCTTTCTTCACATGGGTGAATTATTTTGGCCTATACATTGGCGGGGGACTTGGCTCTTGTACCCATTTTTGGTATTTCTTTCACTCTCCCTCCCCCATCACTGCTTGTTTCAGTTATATAGTGTACCCCCATCAGTGGGATTTCACAAGATCAACAGTGATGGTTGCATCATAGATGATTTTTCTAGTGGTGGGGACATCATTTGGGACCAATATGGACACTGCATCTGGGCATTTTTTGCATCTTATGGTACTTGCAGGATTTTAGAGCCCTGAGCTTCGAGCTATATTGGACAGGTTCTTCTTGCCACAGGGCTTGGTATCACATACATTTGGATTGAGGCAAACTCAACTTCGACCATTCTCTTTATCACTAGGGGTGGATGACCATGGACAATTCAGGGATACTCAGCCTGATCAGACATCTTATCTCCTCGAGCGGGACAATTTTTCCCATATTCACCATATAGAAAACCAGGTTACAACTCTTTAGCTTCAAAGGGTTGGGAACAACGCCACTATTAGGGATATGGACCACTTGACCTTCCATGTCAGATTCGAGTACTTGTGCAGATTAACAGGTATGGACTGTCCAATTTCAGAAGTTTATAGTCTAGATTTCATTTGTTTTCACTTTCATTGTATGAGAAGTAATATTTTCTCATTTATTACTTCCATGTTGCTTATAGGCATTTGTTGCTTCATTGCTTTCAGAAGGTTAGGTTTATGTTTCTCTCATTTCCTGTATTCTAGCTTTTTTGTGATATATACATGATTGGGGAATCCTAACCCTCGTCAACCTTCCTTGGTAGAGCCTAAAAACTCACTAAGGATGTGTTGATGTCTTTGATTAAAAAAAAAAAAAAGACCCAACTATAGAAGGAAAGTTTAATTCCAGCAATTTGACACATCCTACCTGGACTAATGGGATGTTTGATTCTTATTTTTTCTAAAATAATTTTTCTCTCTCTTCTTTTCATCCACACATTATTCATTAAAATAATATTACACGCAAATAAAAAAATTTTCTTTTTTAACCACACATTCTCCATCAATCTACTATTCCAAAATACATTATTCAAAAATAATGGGGCTCAAACACCCCCTAAAATTATGGTTCCCTCTCATCTTAGAACTCTACTTTAGACATAATTTAGGTCTATAAATAGGAATCTTTTATTCCAAAATTAAGGGAGACTAGAGATACAATCTTGAGGCATAATTACATCTCCAAAATACATTGAATAATCAAGATTTGTATCTCAAATTTGGGATTTGAATATTGAAGAACATAATTGGTCGGAAGATATTCAAGTTTTGAATAGAATTAAAAGTATAAAGAAAATTAGAAAAGTTAAAAATAGAACCCCCCTCAATATCTTTTTTTCAACAGCTGCAAGATTCTTTTAGGAATTTAGCTATTTTTAGCAATTCTCTCTCTCTCTCTCTCTCTCTCTCTCGTTGTTACCGAATGAATATATATATATATATCAAGTGTGATCATTTGAACGGTGCATTATATAATTATTCTAATTTTTAACTATCAGAGAAAAAGATTCCAAAATTTAACTTCCAAGCAAGCATGCTCCATTACACTCAAGAAGCTAAGGGCATGTTCTATTTACCGTTTTCAAATCGTTTTCTGTTTTCGATTTTTCAAAACAGTGAAAACGGGTTCTCTTTCCTATTTCAAAAACGTGTTTTTGAAAATAAGTTGAAAATTTACAAATAAGACTCAAAATGATGTCGTTTTGGGTGTTTTCAGTTATAATCAAGCCAAAATTTTCAAAATGCGTTTTGGATGTTTTCAGTTAATCCACCCAACCACTGCCATAGCTGTATGCACACACTACCTGCATCACACTGTTGCCCCCGTCGTACCCAAAAACAAGAGAGACGATAGAGAGAGGGGGGAAGAGGGGGGGTGGGGAAGAGAGAATAAGTTTTAGGTGCTTCCATTTTTCAAAAATGACAAAAAGAATACATTTTAACAATCTCAAAATGAACACTCAAAACAAACACAAAACTCAAAATGAATTCAAAAATCAAAATGAAAAACTAAAACACGAAGAGAACATCTCCTAAGCTTTACGGCTTCACATGTTTGAAAGAGCATGTGTTTAGGGTTGAAGATCTTTTTTATTGCAATTCCAATTTGATCATTTTCTTTGTTTGAGCTACGAAAATGGTTGTAGATGCGACAACAACTTGTATCATAATGTCGACCTCATCAATGTTGCGTTGAGCGCAAAATAATTTTATGTATTATAGATTTCAGTTATATGAGTATTTTTTGGTAACCTACTGGAGAAGGCACAGCAATCAACCTTGATTGATGGACAATTTGAACTCCTTAACATATTATTGTCTTTATGTTAATGTGTGTTAATTAGAATGTTGGAGCCATTTGCACTATATTATTGGTCCCACTGTGAGAAAGTCAGTCAAAATACAACTCATAATTGTGCGACTTTAAGTCCCCGTTGTCCCTGTCTCCTTGGAGTCTATGGGATTATGTGTTATTAAAATATTTTATTTAATGCATGTTACCATGATAAGTATGATTACAAATTAAAAGTGATTAATGTTTTCTTAATCTTATTTATGGAAACAAATTAAGAAAAGCTAGATATATTATTGTTGAAAGTTAGGTGTAGGTGTTACATCTAAGTCAAGAATTAATAAACAAAAAATTTAATGAATAATTCATAACTATTGTACCAATCAGCAACGCCACATATTTGGTACAATCATGCTTCGGGTGGGGGTTCTCCACCGGTATCACACATAGCGAGGGTGGGTAATTTTTTTACTTTTTTTATTGAGGTGGTCCCGCGTGAGAGAGAGGACCCCTATACATTTGGCTTGGTACCTCATATTTAGCTTCAAATTTAACTACTTTATAATTCATTGTATTTCAATAAAATTGCATATTTTGTAGACATGCCAATGTACTATTACAACATGCCATAAAAAGCGATAAAATATATTAAAAACAAATCATTTTAATCTTTTAAACTAAAGAAATTGTAGTAACCTTCATATTACTATTTTAAATTCTATTGCACTGTGGAGCAGGTAAGGTAAGATTAGTTTGGAGGACGAGTACCGACAAGTGAATTAAAAAACTAAATTGAAATTGGGACAAACTAAAGTTCAATGGACCCAATTGAAATTAATGCTCAAAGATGAAATTTTAAACACCTAAAAAAAAAAAAAAAAATTTCCTCAGTTGAGACCAATGGCAAAGGGGTACGACAAAACTCCATGAAAAATGAATTATTGATATCACATGCATGTGTCACAGGCACAGCTGGTAGTGACTTTATTGAACCTTGAACAGTTTCAAAACAACATTAAGAAAATTGCTTTTAAGGTAAAGTTACTAATAAGTAAAGTTTATAAAGTAAAAAAAAAAAAAATTGACTGTTCAAAAAAGTACTTATCTTGAATTAGATAACTTCTAAAATTTCTAACAAAAGAAATGATGACAACATTTTAATTAAAGAAAAATTAAGGCGAATTCAGAGCGGGATCATGTTTCCGTCCAAGTCCCGATTCCTTATCAAGGCAATACATGGCGGGGCAAGGCCGGAGAGAAAATAACTTAAAAGATAAGTCGAAATAACTTTTAGGCGGGCCAAACATGGTGCAAGTGTTGTAGAAATAACAGAACTTTCTACTCAAGACTAAATTTTCTTGGATTAGCTTTTAATCTCAACAAAATAATTGCACCTCTGTCAAGACAAAATATATTATTTTATTATTCTTATCCTTTTTCAATAAAGCACAACGACTGTTTTATACCAAACCTCTGAAAAACACTTCATGTTTTTGAAGCTGACACCACACGCCTCTACTAAAATATATGTAAATTCAGCCATTTTTGAGAAATCTGAGACAAACCCAAATCAAACGGCATTTTCCTCTTGTATAGAACAGAAAAAATATTTCATAATTGGATCTTCATTCTTGCCATTAGTGGAGAATATGCTGCTCTTGAGCTAAGGTTTCATTTTAAAGGCTGGAATTTATTTTCATTCTTGTTATATAAATTCGAACTGGGTATTGGGTAGATCTGTATGTCGCATTATATTTATATTTGGCTTATCCTATTTAAGTTATAAAGATGATTCTTTGATTCTCTGCTGATGTGTTCATGGTTTAATTCATTATGCAATAACTTTTTTTTTTTTTATATTACTGGTTTAATGCTGTAGATTTGAAAAAAAAATAATTGTGTAGAAAATATCATATTCTTGCTTAATTGTTCTTAATTTGGGTGGATACTTACGAATTTTATCATTTCTCTTTCAAGTAAGTAAATGCTACTAAAAGTTCTTAATTTTGAATCATATTTTGTAGAAATCTTGATTAGCTGGACAGGCGGTGAAGCTTCTATTTTTTATCAAGCAATGGGATTTCAAATCTCATTGTTCATATTACTACTAGTCTTTTCCCCATCAGTTTTGGCACAAAACTCGGACGATGCAAGACTTGTCATCCATACAAACACGACAACTGCTGAAACAGATGATAATTATGTATGTGCTACAATTGATTGGTGGCCTCATGATAAGTGTAATTACAACCAGTGCCCGTGGGAATATTCGTCTGTAATAAATCTTGTAAGACTTTATCGGCTCTCTAATATTTCCCGATGGTTGGATTTAGATACGAGTGTTCATTATTTTGCTTTAATTGTCAGGATTTGTCCCACCCTTTTCTTGCCAATGCTGTTCAAGGTTTGCATATCCCCATTGCTTCCTCACTGAAAAAGTTTTCATTAAGTGCACTAGAACCGGGAAATTGAAAATTTGCATACTCCCACGTTATATCTTAACGTTAGTAGCTTCCTGTTTCATTTTTTTGTTCAACAGCTTTCAAGAATTTCAGATTAAGGCTCGGTGGTTCTTTGCAAGACCAAGTACTTTATGAAGTGGGAAATTTAAAGTCTCCTTGCAAACAATTTGAGAAGGACAAATCTGGGTTATTTGGATTTTCAAAGGGATGCTTACATATGAAAAGATGGGATGAGCTGAATAACTTTTTCAAGACGACTGGGTAAGATCCAGTTACCTCCTTTACATATAATGATGAGCATGCCAGTTGTGTGGGATTGAGACTGGACCATTGAACATACAATCCAAAAACACAAAAATTATAAAGAACTAAAAGAAAGAGATTGTGAGATACAGTAGTTACTAAGTTTGGTTGGTAGATCTATGTCCATGTAAAATCCACGTTAGAAGAGAAAATCATGAAGTATACAATAATAAATAGAAATCTTGAATGAATATCTAAAATCGCAATGGCAAAAGAAAACTCACATCTATGTACAATTAATGGACAGCAAAACATAATATGATTTTTGGTGTTCTTGGGCTTCAGAAATCAAGGTATACTTGTTATTTGTTTTTTCTCTATTCCTCTCTTTGTTATTAGTTTTTTTTCTCTATTCCTCTCCTCATGAATCCAATGACTTGCAGTCCAAAGTAAATGATCGATGCAAATGCTAACACTATCCCTGGACAAGTATTCACAAAATTTAACACTCCAAAGGTTTCTTTACTATTTATGGAATTGTTCCATCAAAGGTTTGCTTGGGTCAATGTTAATTCTCAGCTTCTGAAGTATTAAGAACCTTATATCTAGAACTCAGCTATGGCTTGACTTGACATTCATTGCTCTGCTAGCTTAGTCATATAAACAAATGGAATTTTTGTTGTCAGAGAGGATATGTAACACTTCATAGGTTTCTTTTGAGAGTTACGGAATTGTTGCATCAAAGGTTTGCCTGGGTCATTGTTAATTCTAGAGAAAAACAAAGCAAAATTGAGCTCCTGAAGGAAACCATAGTGTTAAATCTAGAACTCAGATATAGGCTGGTGTGTCGTTCATGGCTCTTTTAGTGTCATTTATGAACAAATGATATTTAGTTGTCTGGCGTATTTCTTGAAAATTTAAGAACTAGTTTCTGACCTAATCAACGCAGCACACTTTTCCATCTCTTTAAGAGTGACCTGTTGGTCCATTATAATTATTGAAATTGTTGGCTACACAAGTGGTTCTCCCATGTACGCACTTATGTTGGAAATGAGTTCGGAGAAAAGAGTACTAGAGTTTAGTTTTATTCGTATCTGGTTGTTAGAGTTGTATATTCGATACACAGAAACCGTCAACATTCTTAAAATCCTATCTAGTTTTGTTTTGGTGTCTCTGCAGAGCTGTGGTGACATTTGGCTTGAATGCATTACGTGGAAGGCAACACTTCGGAAAAGGTTCTTGGCAGGGAGATTGGGATTCCAGCAATGCTCATGATTTCATTAAATACACTATCACCAAGGGTTATCTAATAGATTCTTGGGAATTTGGTAATATGATTTTCGACATTTGTTTGTTTATAGCATGACTGAGCTCTGAAAGTATTCTTACAACTAAATAAGTAAGTTTTAAAATAAATATATTTCTATTGATCAAACTGAAAACATGTAAGTAAGGTGAGAGTTGCTTTCAAAATAAGAATTTTTTTCTTTTACTTTAAAAAGTAACCTTTTGTTATATGTTCAGAAACAAAAAGTTACTAAGGGTGACATTTTAATGCTTAGCCAAACATGCTCTTAGTTAAGTATAGATTTCTCAACTTTGTGAACTAGAAATGTTTACTTTTCTCATTTCGTGTCTTTTATGTTGCAGGAAATGAGTTGTCTGGCAAGGGAATAGGTGCAAGTGTTGGCGCCGAGCAGTACGGAAAAGATGTAGTCCGTCTAAATTCTATCGTAGACGAATTGTATAAGAACTTCCAGCCAAAACCTATTCTCTTGGCACCAGGAGGATTCTATGATAAGTCATGGTTTGATAAGCTACTTCAGGTTTCTGGCCCACGTGTTGTTAATGCTTTGTCACATCATATATACAATTTGGGTCCAGGTTGGTATTTCTTGTAACTTATATCGTTGCAATTATCATGGTTCTAGTTCTTTTATTCGTTGAAAGATCCAAAAGCAGGGGCGGAGTCGCGGGGGACAATATTTATTTGTTTATTTTATTATGGGCTGATACATTAAAAAAAAAAATCCATTAGGAAAACAAAAAAGGAATTTTAATAAATTTTTTTCCCTTACTAAATTAGTTGGGCTTGGGGGCAAGTCTAGGCCCCCCTCCCTACGCTCCTATCCGAAAGTCAGTAAATCAATCTTGGTTCCATAGTAAAACTGTAACCTTTTGTAGTTTGCCAGTATAAACTTAGTCTCCAGGCTCTTAGCTATTCGTAGGAACTCGTCACATTAAAGTTAAAAATATTTTTTGTTGTATGTGTTCAATTCAGCGAGTCTTTTGACCTTAATTAATCTTCTTCACACTCTCAAAGTAAATATTTATTGCACATTTGTGAAGATATGCAAAACTCGACATTGAGTCTTTTCGTTTTATTTGGGTATTATTGATTATTCCTTTCCTTTCCTTGTTGATGCAAACATTTGCTTCAGATGACCTGAAACAAATGTGTTATATTGCCATTCTGTTTCCCTTTTAGGGTCATGGTTGAGACATGTCAGAAAACGTATTGCGCTCATCCATTTGTTTTTTAATGTTATCGACTCTCCACTAGATTCTTTTGTTTAATTCTTAGGAAGGCAAAGTTGAGAAAATTGTGCACAAAAGTCCTGCCAAATATTCTTCACTTTTAACAAGATTTGACAGAAGAAGCTATTTTAATATTGGATTATGATTAACAAAATGTTCTTTTTCCAAAATTTATTAGTGTGAAGTAACTAAGCATCAGTTATTGATATGTTCTATGACGGTGCCTGCCAGTACTAATAGGGGCGAATTCTGATTATTAACCTCTTCACACTTCAGGGAATGATCATAATCTCATTAATAAAATCCTAGATCCTGATCACTTGAATAAAGTATCAGCCACATTCAGAAATCTTTCGCTATCCATTCAAATGAATGGTCCTTGGGCTTCCGCTTGGGTTGGGGAGTCAGGGGGTGCCTACAACAGTGGCGGTCCTCGCGTATCTGACACGTTTGTTGACAGCTTTTGGTAATTTTTCTGTTTTCTTGCAATCCATGCCGTTCATAAACTCTAATATGCTACCTAATCAAGAGATCAAGAATTTGTATGCATTGTTTTGAGCATGTTCGGTTAAGCTTAAAAAATAAGTAAAAGTCACTTTTAAGTGACTTTTTCTTTCCTTTGGCTAAGTTAATTTTTGTTATTTTCAAGTAAACAAGCCATTTCAAAAAATATTCTTATCTTATTGTCACAATAAGCTTATTTATTTCTAATTATGATCAATCAAAAAAGTAATACATTAAAATTTACTTTTTAACTTATAACGAACTATTTAATCTTAGCAAAAGGGGTTCTTGGACAAAAGTGAACATCTTCATCTGTGTATGGAGTGTAGGTATCTAGATCAGCTCGGAATGGCTGCCAAGTACAACACTAAAGTATATTGCAGGCAAACTTTGATTGGTGGAAACTATGGGCTTCTTAATGCGAGTACATTTGTTCCCAATCCTGATTATTACAGGCAAGGATAAGCTTCTCGTTTATGGCTATGGAGATAAATCTAAAGAATTTCTAGTTTATGCTTTAGTCTTTGGAGAATTGATTTAAATTTGGATCCCTTTCTAATGTGAGTATTTGCTGCAATGCAGTGCACTGCTTTGGCACCGGCTTATGGGAAAAGGAGTGCTCGATGTTGACAGCAATGGATCCCCATATTTGCGCTCTTATGCTCATTGTTCAAAAGAAAGAGTAAGAACGTGTATACCACCATAATTAATTTGATAAAAATACAACAAGTCTCGTGGTCATACTCTCAAGTTGGTCTACCTATATTAGAATGATAAAGTTTAACAGAACAAAAATTCTTGAATGTGCTTGATTACTCATAAAACCAGTAATTTGCAAGCCTGCAAGATGTGAATCATCAGATTTTGCATGGTTCAATTCTGTACTGTAGAATTCTCTGTGTTCAGTGCTGAACTAAAATAGTCTTAGAAATGTCTTATGATAAGTAATAGAATCAACAGATAGCAGTAGAATGCTCTTTTTGTGTTCTTTGCTAATTGTTTTTAGAATCACTGTGGGTAAACTATGCAATTTGAATTTGTTATTGATTACATATATTCAGGTTCAAGAATATCTCTTGAGGATGATTCAACTTGTTTTATTTTCTATTGATGCCCAAAGGATTCACTGCAGTTCATTGGGAAATAGTTATTCCTTCCTTGGGTTTATGCTATTGAAATCTGTACTATTTCATGGTCAAACGCCTATACATACTGAATTTTTCGTTTACATTTGACTATGTAGACGAGGCTTACACCTCAATGTAACATGGCCTTTGCATCTTCTTTTCTTATTATTTGTTTTCCTATTTTGTTCTTTTCAAATTTCTGGATGCGGGGGGACAATATGCAATGTAATTTATACTTTTGGCTTGTTTGTCAAGGATGATTGAAGAGTATGGGACAATATTACGAATTCTTAATCAATCTACTAATTGCATTCTCCTTGTTTCAGGCTGGTGTAACATTACTTCTGATCAATCTAAGCAATCAAACGATGTTCAACGTTGATGCCAAATCCTCTAGCGATGTGGAACTACGGTTGAAAGAGAAATTCGATACCAGGAAAAGGTCTTTTGCACATGGCCTTAAGGGGTCATTTTCGTGGGTCGGAAACAAAGCATCGGACGAACGATTATTCCGAGAAGAATATCATTTAACTACAGAGGCTGGGAACCTTCAAAGCAGAACCATGTTGTTGAATGGACAGGCACTGCAACTCACTGAAAGGGGAGACATCCCTAGTTTGTCTCCGATTCGTCGTGATATAAATTCTCCCATAACTATTTCTCCTTTATCCATCAAGTTCATAGTGTTTCCCAACTTTAACACTCCTGGGTGTAAATAAAGTCAGTATATCAGTTCATATCTGTTTACCGCAAGATGTATTTGGAGAATGATTAGCAGCAAATCTGAAGTATTATTGTACAAGTCAGTGTACTGTAGTCATTATTGCATATTGTTGCAAATGTATGTTTTAGGAACAATAATGCAATTATGTAAGGACATATATTCCACATGTATATGACACTGGTATGGTACACTCAATTAGTATCTCTTTAATGAACTTTCTAAATTGTAAACAGAAGGCGTTACAACCTACCATTGAATGTGTGGTCAATATACAGAGGAAGCCAAACGGGGATTTTTAAGGACCCTCTTAACTCGTCACGAGTTTCTGATGCCTCATCTCCACCACAAAATGGCAGCAATAAGCTGTCGGATTTCATTTCACAGCTAGAACATGGCTTATTGATGGTGCGTCAGACTGAACCACTAAATTGGGTTCAAAAGCTTTGAAGATTATATGTTAATTGCTGGTTTAAAAAACACACTTTCTTTCCCCAAGTGTGCAACACGAGTTTTAAAACGCCTTTTTCCCTTTTATATATTATTATCAGTTTTCTTTACAAGTTAGTTTGTTGGAGGTTTCAACCTATAGAGTGGAGTTTCCTTTTTGTAACCTATTTGAATATTTGCCCTTTCTAATACAATTTACTCTCAATTTCTCGTTTAGCATGACTTTTGAAAAGTTAAGAAGTGCTATTGAGACCTAAAACCTATTTTGGGACCTGTTTGGCTATTTTTATGAAAGTACTTCAAATAGTTAGAAGATTTTTTAGAGGAAGTTGGTTCAATATGCCTTCCTCTAAAAGCACGAGTGTATTTAAAAATTTATTTCCTAATGTTGTTCTACGAGAAGTAAAAGTAAAAATCATACCAAACGGACCTGAAGTAACTATTAAAAAAGCTTTCTATGTTCAAGCCTGGGACCAAAGGGTATGACAAATGATCTCCACGTCCTCCGGCGGAGTGATTGTCAATAACTACGGCGCAACCATCCTTTACAAGATGAAGTCCTCCAGTCTGCTGCAAATATTCTACGTGCACAGCGAAAATATAATGACTAATAAGTCAATAGTATCTTCGACTCCTTATTTATCCTACAATTGGGATTTATTGCATTCCATTCTTTCACACTAAAATCTTTACTCCGATAGTAGCAAAGACAAAGTCCACCTAGACATTTGTAGAGAACATCTAACATCACAATTATCATCAACATCAATTCATTGCAAATTTTCTTAAATCTCCCACGCTATAAGTCACATTTAAGGACAAAATATAGGTCACGGTAACAAAAATTATAATTACGAACATCAAATGTTAAAGCAAGTCTGTACTGTAGGCAGTGTCAACCCTGAATATAGACGGGGTAAGCAATCTCCTAAAGCTCCGGTTTTATGAAGGCCCTAAATTATATATATATATATATAATAAAGAAAATTTTATATTCTTCAAAGCATTAAAAAATGTTTTACATTCGTGACTTTATTTTTTGAAACGTATAGAGAAACTAAATTTCAATCTAACAAGATTACTGCTAAAGAAATTGCTACTTAAATGGAAGATCAGCCTACACTTCATTAAAAGCATATTATTCATAAAAAATCAATTTGATTAAAACTTCAATGATAAGATAACACATTAGGTTGAAGAATCTTTTAGAGCATTGATTATTTCTTATATATAGTTTTTCTAGCTCTTTCTTCAATTAGGTTAAGATTTGAACAATTTTAAAAATATGATTTTACTTTTCAATTTTTGTTTGATTTTAAAAATTGTAGACTATAGATGATAATTGTTTGAAGTATTGGTGTGATAAGCTTGAAAATTTTTTGAAGCATGATAAGAATTCCGATTAGCAAGAATTATTTTCTGAGCTACATAAGCCAAAAAGGCTATTGAAGTGCTGGACTATATAAAAGGATGGACAATTTTTTTCTTTTAAATGTGTGGATTACTTATAAAATATATATATTTTTTTTTTGTTGACGTAGGAACCCGCAACCGTTACCCGTGAGTGCACACTGGGTAAATCTCGCTCCATGTGCAATAGTCTGCAAACTACATAGGAGAGATAAACCGTACTAGGCAAGCCCTGTGCGACGGGCTCAACCGAGGAAGTGTTGGCAGGAGATTCGAACTCGTGACATTCGGTCTCCGCGCTCACCTGCTCCACCAACTCGGCCACCCCCGAAAATGTACTTATAAAATATTATTGATTGTACTAGTTGCAGTTGCACCTGTCAAGATGATCTTTTCAAAGTTAAAAGTCAAAAAAATCATGGCTTTAATCAACAATGTTACAAAAAAGATAGAATTGTGATGGTGTCTATTGATAAAAGTTGTAAAATAGATTAATTGAAATGACATAACGAATGAATTTTTCTTATATAAAAAAAAAAATTGTAGAAAAGTAAGCCTATGTTTGGGCTCCATTAAAATGAAAATGCATTTTTCTCTCTTCTTTCTGTTCACATATTTCTCAATAAAATAATATTACACGTAAATTAAAAAAAATCTTCTTTATTAACTCTACATTCTTAAAAAATCACTATTTCAAAATATATTTTTGCCCAAAATTTGATTTTAATGGGGCCCAAACAAAGGCTAAATTTAAGGGAAAAATCACAAATAACTTACATATTTATGAAAAATCACTTTTTACTATTAAAATAAAACCTAGAATTACTATATCACTAAAAAATAAAACCACAATTACTGTAACCAAAACCTTCAACCCGTAACTGAAAATGAGAATGCACAATAAAAACAGATGGATTTAATTGAGATTGCTGAATACTTGGAATTTCAAATTCGAATCATGACATTGATGATGCGAACCCAATATTCATCTCCGTTTAAATCGCTATTTCAAAAAATCACGGGAAAATTATCATCTGATGTAGAATAAAGATAATCCATAAGCTTCTTCATCTTCATCCGGGATTGATCAGAATTTCTTCAGTTACCAACTCCGGCTAGTTATGTATAGGAAAGATGTAATTAAATGTAGGATTCCCATCTTCTCCACATCCTAATCTGCAGTGTCTTGTTGCAGTCTCAAGAAGACTCTTTCAACATCTTTCCAGACTACACTCTTGACTTGCTGAAGAACTTATTTTTTAGTCCACAGTTTCCCATCTTCCATTTGTTTGCGTTAATGTCTCCATACATTTCTGAAAGAGTTTTGATTCAAAGAGTTGAACTTATCGGATTTGCAACGAACTTACCGGATTTGCAAGGGCTTACCGGATTTGCTGAAACTTACAGTTTTGACAAGTTACCGTATTTG
>CAIGRP010021681.1:0-12172 GCA_903798385.1 Fraxinus cuspidata | reverse complement strand
AAGAATAAAGAATAATGATTCAAGCAATTAAATAGAAGAACAAGAAATTGAGATTTAAAGATAAAAAATTCAAGATCTAAGATTCAAGATAAATCAATAGATTAAGGTGTTAGATTAAATAATCGTGAACGAATACCGAATTTGCAACACATACCAGATATGCAACTTACCGGATATGCAACCAACGTACCGTAGATGCAACTTACCGGATATGCAGTTTACCGTGTAGACAATAACTTACCGAATAATAGCTAAGATTTAGAATATTAAATAAATTTTTTTAATCACAATAAACAAAATAAGTTATATAAATTACGATAAAATAGAACAAATAATCTAAATAGTAGAGAATAAAAATTCAATTGAACTTTTAAAATCTAAGCATGAGTGAACACAATTTCCTAAAACAGATTCGTCCTCCCACCGTATGTGCTTGAGATTTAATTTGAAAGGCTGTTTCTCATGATACAACGGTAAATCATAGAGTTCGAGCACTACGGATTCTACTCCGACGAACTGATTTAGTATCTGAACAATATCACTACCAAGACCTCCACAAACAGTAAATTATGTGTGCAGACATAGGACAATTTCGTGTGCTTTGGAACTGTAATGCAGACAATATATTCTTCATGTCTTGAACAATAGAAAAACGAAGCTTCATATAGACTTAGCCCAAATAATAACGGGTTAAATCCGTCCATTAACTCAATGGCAATAACCATTGGAATTTCAACAGTTTCAAACTAATGGCACTAATCATTGGAGTTTTAGCAGTTTAAGAAATCAAAAGTCAGTTGTTGAAAGTAAAAAAATTAGCAAAACATAGGCCATCCTAAGGAGCCAATTTTTGGTCAATTCGGTCCGACATTCGTGTACGCAGGTCGCACCCAACGTCCAAAGCATATTTCGATCCGTGATTTGCACTCCCCTGCGCGTGTACATGAAGAGAGTTTCTATGCTACACATGATTACACATTTTCAAAGTGTAGCTATATATAAATTGGTTCTTGTTTTCAGGGATAAACTCAAATTTAGTTTTCCCTGTAACATAAATCATATTTCAATGGTCCATTTCGAACTCCTATTTCTCATTCACTGGAACTTCATTTTTGACAAGCAAATACATGATTTCGATGTTCTCGCAGAGGATTACACAAATCAATGTTGATCTTCCAAAATAAGCAAACTGGTACCACTCAAAATTTATGCCGAAGTCAGCCATTCATCCCATTTTTTTCAATATAAGGTATGTTCCGCATTAATTAACTTTTTTATGATTTGACATGGAAACCGCGAGAATTTATAATATTTTATAAAGTTTGAGTTTATAAAATTCAACATCTTGTTCTCTTAATTTCTTGGAGGCTGTTATGATGGTGCTGGAGGCCAATGTGAAAGCACAGGATGCCCCCGTTGCAGTTTTTACTTCTCTTGGCATTCGGCCTATACGATAACAAAGCTAGGTTGTTTAATTTGTAACAAAATACAAATACTATTAAAAGAAAATTTTGGAATCCATTAACAATGTTGACATCAATATCGCATTTGTTCCAACTTTAAAAAATAAATAGCATGGCATCCTGATAAACTCAAAACACGGACAAGAAAGAAAAGTTCGGTAATTGCTAAAGACTGACCTGATTTGAATTCAACGCGTTGAGCACTAAGACCCTCTTTTTATGTGCAAGGAAAAACTTTAATTCTGATAAAAATTAAAATTAAATCTTGAAGATTAAAAAAATAATAATGAACGATTGAATAGTATCGCTCACTTTTGTAGTTCAAAATACTTTGCAACTTATAACAAGTAACTAAAGATATTATTAGTATTTTAAAAAGTGTAAAAAGTTGCTAGAAGTGGAGATAAAGCATATTTAAACGTAATATCAAATGAATTAAAATTTTAAAATACCTAAAAATCACTGGGAGTAACCCTTATATGGAAATTTACTTTGACTGCACCCAAGGCTGGGCTATTCTAATCTGACAGATTGATTGACAATAGTAAATCTGGACTGGGCTTTCCAAACTCTCTCCATGTCCATTGTCACCAGTGAAACCCTAAAAGCCCAATATCTTATATAAAGCCTCCTTCGGCAGCCCTATACCTTGCTACACTCCCTCCTTCCCAACCTCTAATCTCAATGTCACCTGTAACACACACACAAACACACACACACACAAAATCAAGCACTATGTCAAGAACGTTGGTATCGGGGAGCGCCTCTTTGAGTAGCCATATGTGCAATTTTATATAAATTTTCGCATCTGGCTTAGTTAGGAGGCCAACACTAACAAATCCGATCCTATTTCATTGGATCTCAAAACTAGGGCTCTTTGATCGGACTCTTTGTTCTTAATCTTTGGTCCTCCGAGGAGCCTTAGACACTTCTATTAACACACAAAAAGTGAATGTAAAGAACTAGAGATTGGTCGATCAATGATTGTTTCGAACATCTTCTTTAATTTTCTTTGTGATTTCAGAGGAAATATAATTGAAGAAAATTGCTGGTTAAGCGGTGTCTCGATGCACATGAGAAGATGCTTTCTGAGAACCAGCAAAATTGACGATTGTCGATCAACTGACCAAGCGAGTTCTTTTTGTATAAGGCTTCGCTTTTGTCTCGATACGATACATCATTTTTCCCTTTTCGTTCTTAATCTTCGTTTATAAATTGGATTCCACTTTGTTAGTTCAATCAAGTTTTGAATTGGGCAGATGATGAGAATTAACTATTTTGGGCTGATTCAACCGTGAAGCTCCAAAATTCGAGCTTTTTAAAACTGATGCCCCTTTTGATTAGCAATTTTTTTTTTTTTTTTGGGTTTTTAATCTTTGGCTTTCTTGTCATTTTTCTTTTTCTATCTGTTAGAGGAGGTTTGATTTCATTTTTTTCAAAATATATATGTTTTCTTTTCTTTTCAAGTTAATTTGAATTGCATATAAATTTTATTTCGCATACAATTTTCAAACAAAATTAAATAAATATATTAACAATGTATAAGTGAGATAATTAAAATCCACTTCCAGGTCAATTTATTCAAGCCAATGGAATAACACAACAAATTTGTTTACTTGCTATTCTAATTGTAATGTCGCTCAAGTCCGCGATAAATTTAAATCCATAATATTATTTTTTATCAAAGCTTTATGTCTCTTGAAGTGATGATAAATTAATGGGGGATGTAAATAGGTTATAAGCAGTACTCTACCAAAAACGAAATTGTATTGAATTCCAACTGTGAAGTAATTTTGAAGATTGAACTCTACCAAGAACGAAAATTATAGATAAACGACAGAGAAATAAATTTGAATTTTTTTCTTTTATCATGGAATAGAGGTGAATATTTATTTTTGCAATATAAGAAGGCTACAAAAATATTTTTTACCCATAGGCGTCGACTGTTCATCTTAGACACCTTTATGGATTCCAATATTTATTAGTAAGAGTCACATAATTTAAAGGGAAAACTTCAGTCGCTTTTTGTTTTTTGCAGACTTCATTTCAATCTTCACTTTGTATCACCACAGGTTTCAAACATTTGGGAAATTCACAGATACAATCCAAAATTATGGAAAATACATTTGGGAAATTCACAATACAGTCCAAAATTATGGAAAATGTTACTTCCATCATCAGTTGACCTAAAAAATGGTAAAAAAAAGGCAAATTTCCTATTTCCTCTTTTTAAAAAATCATTTCATCAGTTATAATCTCACTCCCTCTCCATTCTCTATTACGGTACGAACCCAACATTCATCTTCTACAATATCGAACGAACATAGCCAACAATCTGATGAAATTCCAAAAGATTTTTCATGTCTCAGTCGAGGCCATCTTTCCGAATTTGTATACGGTAAGTTTTAAATTTTTTTCAAAATTTCTTGTTGTAGACGTGTTATTTTGAGATTGACTTAGTTTTTATTAAACTTTTCATAGATTCAGTCATACTTTGTCAATCGAAGAATTGAACTATTTGTTGAGTTTTAATTTCTTTTATTTTATTGGTAGATTGATTACTGCTTTATGCTAGGTGTACACGGTTGTTTTCGAATCTTATTCCAATAAAAAGAATGTGTATTTCATTTATTTTATTGGTGGATTGATTACAGCTTTATGATAGGTGTCTACGATTAATTTTTTTTTGAATCTTATTCCAAAAAAAATGCTTAAGTGTTATAGGAAAACTAGATTTTAGGATTATAATTGAATTAAATTGATTTTTAATGTTATATCTTTCAGTTAGAGAGTAGGTAAAACATCTCTAAGAGTAAGTATAATGAATTAGTGATGTGATTGATCAAACCCAATTGAATCCCAAACATTGATTTTAATCCCACTAAAGTAATAAATTTTACTACATATTCGAAAGAACAAAAACCTTTCGGATTCCTTAAGCATTTCAACCACCTCCCCATGGAATCGACACCCTAAAGCTGTACTACAACTACTGCATTACCCTAAATCAATGCTACAGCAAAGAAACTTACATGAGGTCCTATAGTCCAGTCATCCAACCAATATCAGATTCTGAGTTGTGGCTAGAGTTGGGGAAATATTCTCTAAATCCACCTACAAAGAAGAAACAAGAAGTTGAGAAAAAGATCACAAGTAGAGCCACCTGCAGGATACACAACCAACTTAATTACAGGGTAAGGGAAAGAGAAAGGCCTTTACATAGTAGGATACATCGCCAACTTCATCACAAGGCAAGACTTTTTGAACAAACTTTTTGTATGGAGAAATTTTTTGTGTGATTATCTTTTGTAGAACGAAATTGGAATTGCTTTTGTATGATGAACAAACGAATTATGATGTAAAATGTGAATATTCCAATGAAAATTTGTTCTTTGTGTCTTTAATTAGTAACTGTATTTGGATCATTGGATTTTGGAAGTTAAACAAATTTGGAATTAGCACCTAAAGCAATGAAATAGATATTCTGACGCAAGAAAAGAATTTGGATATAAGATTCAACTCCTTAAAAGGTTTGAGACTTTAAGTGCATTTAAAAACAACTGTTTGGGACCTATGCTGCGACATAGTGGTTTGGGTCTTCATGTACGATTAATTTAAAACATTTGAGACCTGCAATGCACCACCTACAACAGATTTTCTCTAACATTTTTTTTCCCGTCTCACAGGGAGAGAGAGGAAACTATGAGAAATGAAAATTAAGGCAACGCTGTATAATGATAATAAGTCTTATTTAATGAAAAATAAGTTACAAGATCATAGACAACACTCAATTTCTAACTCATAAACCCACCTTCCAAAACACAAACACAACATATGATCTCAAAAACCTAACACAAATCTAAGCACAGACCCATTTCACATAAAACTCAACATACAAATCCTAATATTTAAATCTTCAATAAACCACGGCTTCTTGCACGTAGGGTGTTTAATTAAGTTTCCATCTCTCTTCTAACACATAGAAATCTAGGGATAATCTCCTTCTACCTGTCACACATTGGAAGGTCGTACCAGTCAAAGAAGTTACATTCACCGACATCCTAACGCTGTGGGCAAGTGATAAATCTTATTCTTGGGTTCAAGTTTGTCCATGAGGTCTTCATCTGCAACAGGGTCACCGCATCTACATACATTACCATCCATATACACATATAAAATAAATGGAAGAGCGAAAAATATATAAGACCTGAAAAATGAGAGAAATGAATAGTGATTGGTACACTGAAAAGGGGGGGGTAGGATTGAACGAAAATGCCCCGTTTAGATTGGTCAAAATTTGCCTTTTTTTTCATTTTTGAAGTCAACTGACGATGGAACTAACATTTTCGGTCATTTTAGACCGCATCTACGAATTTCTCAAAAGTTTGGTCTGTTTGGACATGTGGTGGCATAAAGTGAAAGTTTGGGTAAAGTCTGCAAAAATGAAAAGTTTGGAACCTCTGCTGCTATTTTCCCTAATTTAAATTAGGTAATGAGTTTTACATTTAATGGAAGATGGAAAATGATAACTAATTATAAAACGTGCATATTGTCCAATCATCATTAATTAAAAAACATTCATCAAATTCAACAAATTCAAGAAGAAAAAATGTAGATATCTGACAGAGAGAAGGTGGAGAAATGAGTGAGATATTTGTTGATTTTTTTTTAGATGGAGTTTTATGTCCAAATGTAGATGTATTGCATACATGCTTCATTTGAAATTGTTGTGTTGTTTCTAACTTTCACCTGTTTTGCCTCAATGCTAAATATTCTACTTGGTATAAAGAAAGAAGAATTTAGATCTAATGACGGAATGGATGGATATATTGTTACATCCGCACTTGGCTGTGTCAATGTATCCCTTGCTACAATATACAACATTGAAGTAATATTAAAGTTTTGATCCAGCTAAATAAATATTATTTTACTCTATGTATTGGTGTAGCTTTTGAACAAGATTTTCCTTCCCTATAGTATGGATCCACTTATTCACTCATGCATCGTGTTTGTGTAAAAAAATATCAGAATGCTTATATTCCCGTTTACAGTACAAAATACCCATAATTGATAGGTAGACTTCATGTTACTGCCCTGTTTGAAATTTGCAAGCTCATTTTCTGATAAGATAGGAGGGTGACTCCGAGGGATTCTCAGTAAACGTTGTGTATAGTGACTATCAGAGTCTGATGCTAAAAAATACTTTCAAACTGATCTAGGCAAGATATCCAACTCCTCATTTGCTTGTTACTTGGAAAATTTTCTATGGTTTAGTATCCATTTGATTGCTATTTTTTATTTTCCAAACATATGGGTAGGTGATAGTGTAAGATGAAATAATTGATTGACTAGGACCAACTAAAGAGAACATTTCTTGCTCACTTCAAAATTATGGATGCTTCACTTGTAAAAAGGTCTTGAGAATGTATATTGTGTTGTGCAGTGAGATTTTATAATCTATATAGAACCAATTAACAACAGTTTTTTTTTATTGCACTTTTTTACCGAGTTTTATTAGATCTAATGAATCTAGGCACAACGACAGCATCTCACCGTCGTCAATCAACAGCCCGTTCTAGCCTATGAGAGATAGGAAACATGGTAAGTATATGAAAATACTCAGTGGAACACGAGTAATTGTGCAATCCCGAATAAATCAATTCACGCATCAAAATAATCATATTGTCATATCATATCTTTATAAATCGATAAGAGCTCATAATATATTATATCTTGATACCGGATGACCATATCATATCATATTTTTCTTAGCATAACATTTATCAACATGATGAAATAAAATTAAACGGGACAAATCAATTGCACCTCGTAATCCTATCTTAAACCTTTGAAAATATTGAGTTGATGCCCACAAAAATTCAAATTTTGTATATCTTGAAGCCGCCCAAAAATTTATAAAAAAAAATCGCTTTCTTCCTAAAATATGGAGAATTATGAAGGTATTTTTTACTTGTTTTGTTGTTGGAAATAAAATGAAAGTAAAAAGATAATTATATAGTGGAAGATAAACTAAGAGATATTTCAAATGGAAAAAAGAAACGTGAATTTATTGAATAATGTAAGGTTGTTAGAAGTTAGTGAGAATATGAGAGATAATTAGTGGATTTATCCAACTAACAAATAATGTGTAAGATAATAAATATATATATATATATACACACACACAAACATACATACACAGTCATTATGCAAAAGGGTTCAAAGTCACTTGCACATGGAAAATTGAAGTTGATGGTAAAATAAAATAACAGATAAAATGTATTAAATATTTTTCAAACTTAAAGATAAATATTGATTTATATAATATAATATTACTTTCTTTTCCTAATTATCTTAAAAGTATTTTTTATTAAATAATAAAATATTATCCATTTAATACGAAATTTGAATTGAAATAACTTGGACGTAACTTATATGAACTAATTATTTCTCGAGTCGAAGACTTCTCTAATTAATTACAAGCTACAGAAGGAATCCAATATTGATATACTAATTCTCATTTTATCAATAATTAATTATTTGACTCAAAACAATATTGAATTTAATACTATTTTACTTTAGTCCATCAACTTATCAAAATTATAAAAATATAGCATATAGAATAGATAATTTTATTTTATAAAATTTTTAGGGCGTTACAATTTTTGCTGTAAACATATTACCTTACCTTGTCTCAGTAATATACAACTAATACTCGTAAAATAAAACTGTTCAAATTTAGTAAAACTAAAGTCCAACATTATGCAATTTTTATGGGACTTTAATTTTCGACATTCTGCACGGATGACATGACCAACACATCTAACTCTATTCACGTCTATGTAACTAAGTTCCTGCACATATGGAAAAAAAATTGAGCACGTGGCCTTATCCGATAGTTGGAGAGGTGATCATGTGTATTCCAATGATCAAGTCAACACTTGCATGAGTATTTTTTTGGTGTGGTATAATCAAAAGACGCGAGTCACATTAATGTTCAGGTTCGGAGGGTTTATGATAGAACAAATATGTGGGAGCAATATTATTTAGAGTGTGTAAAATTGTATTACCTTAAAATGACATTGACTATGGGCTTTATATTAGAAGATGGGGAATGGTTACCACTGGATGAAAAAATACGTAGCCTTATCTCATCCCCGATGGTGTCGAGACATCTTCTCCTAGGAATCACTCCATCAATCATAGGTTGAGGGGTACTTAATGTTTTTGAAAACTAGTCATCCTATAGCCTAGGTTTGACCTATGAAAAGTAGTCGACAAGTTGACCATTTAAGACGTCTACTGTAAAGATGTCATATCGATCAATGTGAAGTGGGAGATGTCTTCCCAATGAAGAGGCTAATTACCTCGGATCACTTTTCCAACCGGTTATAACACCTCGCCTAGACCATGAAGGGTCGGCCTCTACATGCATCTCGACGAAGGTGATGTATTACTTCAACTATTTTAGTATATGGCCTTAGCTCGATCAGAAAGGACGGTGATGTGGAGTATGGTCCTATTTGTGCTTGCTAGCTAGCTACCAGTATGACGTTCTTTGGAGTCTCATTAGGAGATGTGTAACAATAATCCATCATAAATCGATATCAATACCTGCCACCAGAGGCAAAAAGGTGTCGAGCTAAGATAGTTTTCTCACTTCTAGGCTTACGACAACTCATAAGGGCATTGATCTACTTCCGATTCCTTTTGAAATGCATCTCATCTAACTCATAAAAACCCTGGATCCGCAATTTCAAGATATTAATATAAATTCCTTTTTTTCTTTATCTTGTACGCAACTTCTATGAGAAAGACACTATGTCTATAAATAATTTCTCTAAATTCCATAGCACGTAGCCAATAATTCTTGGGTGTAACGAGTTTGACCACAGCTAGTTCACAAGTATGCAAAAAATATTGGCTCTGTTTGAGCCCAATTTATTGGGAGAATAGATTTTTGTAATGTTGATTTTTTTTTTTTTTTTATATATATATATATATAGCTCAAAATGGGGGTATATTATCAATAATGAATAGAGATTTTAAATTCAATCTATTTGCTTAGGGCTTCGATATTAACATTTGAACCAATACCTCCCATATGAAACGTCTTAAAGGGAGGCATTTCCCACATTTTTTTCTGCATTTTGAACCCCTTCAAGAAAAACATACATGCCAAGAGAATTTCCCTTGTAATTATCACATATATGTTTGTTTATAAATTAATTAGATGAAAAATTAAAAAGATAACAAGACAAATTAATTGAGAAAGGTAGAGTAGAATTAAGGTGATAAAATTAGCAGAAAATGACAATACTAGGTTAACAAAGAACATAGAGGAGGAAGATCCCAGAAAGGTTCTTCAGTAGGATCATAGACTGTGTCCATATATTCTTGCACACCATTAAGAGCGTAAAGCGAAGCTGATATCTGTCTTTCAACTTTAATACGCTCAAATTCTGTTAACTGGTCCATCTCTGAATTCTCTGGCAAGAATGAAAAACGATCATGAACATCAGGAACTTGTTCAAAACTCCTTGCTATGGCCATGCCAGATTGAGAAGAACCCGAACAAATGCTCAAATCAGGCCTGTACACATCCTCAAACAAATTGCTATCTTCTATTAATTTCTCAGAAGAAGAAGAAGAAGATGACAAAGAAAATGAAGAAGAGTCGTGATCACTACTATTGGTAGGACTATTAAAGGAAATGGAGCTAGTGACATTAATACTAGCAGTGGCTGCAACTTTGCTACTTGTAGAAGAGGCTGTAGGTTCATGTTTTGCATTTTTCTTGCTGTTGAGAAGATTTGTAATCCTAAAAGCAAGCGCAGAATTCGAAGAGACATGCTGAGTGACAAAATTGGTACGTGTGTTAGATCCGCGTAGAAGACATGCAGCTTCGTCATAGGCACGGGCAGCTTTTTCAGCAGTTTCAAAAGTTCCAAGCCACATCCTAATCTTCTTTGTTGTGTCTTTAATCTCAGCTACCCATCTCCCAGAAGGCCTTTGTCTCACACCAACAAATTTGTTATTGCCATTGCTTTTGTTTCTAACATGAGCTTTTCTTGTTCTGTTCAAGGGAGGAATCCTTCCTTTCTGCTTCTGTTGGAAGTTAATATCCATTAATTTGGTTTAGATAAACTGAGAGTAAATTTAGGATTTATATAAGTTCAGCAACATACCCTTGTTGTTCTTGTTAATGAGGGTTTTATATGTACACACATTTTAGTGGTCCAATATTATTCTTGTTTTTTATGTTTGTTTTGTTGTGATGGAATTTCATTCTTATTTTATATTAATCAAAACTAATTTTTTGAAGGTGACATACTCCAAGGCCCACCAAGTTGAATGAATTTATATTATCTTATTTTGGATGAATTCTCAAGTGTTTATATTTGTTTTTAGTCTTAGACTTGGTCTAAATCTGTCTGTAAAGAGCTTGTGAATTTGAAATGTTACCTGGTCAAATGGATGAACCTATTCCTACTTTCTTGTGGTTTGGGTATGGTTAAAAAAGTAGGATAACAACAAAGACTTGCCAATTCAACTTTGAAAATATATTTTTTGTAAAATTAATTCATGGACGCTTCATAAATCCAACATTAAATACATATCAAGCTCTGTTTGAATTCCATTTTTATGAAAATATATTTTGTAAAATTAATTTTATTGAAGAATGTATGGTTAAAAATTAGGAAAAAAAATTAAAATTTACATACAAAATTATTTTATTGAAAGAAGGTTGTAAAAAATGAATTTGAATTTTTTAAAGAACGAGGCAAACATGAAAGTCATATTCATCTCATTACATACAAGTCATTCAACTTTTTATCCCTTGTAAATTTAAACTCAAATTTGATAGTCTTAATCTTCAGTACAAAAATATAGAATCATGTTAGGTGTACAATGTTGGATGACAACTTTGTTGATAGTATTCAACATGACATGTTGTCATTGGACAGTTTGAACAATTTATTTTTACAACCAACAATTTTTATCAATATTGTACAAATAGCTTGATCTAATATGTGTAGGTCAAACAATAAAGCAAAAGTCGTGAAGGCACGAAACGTTGCCACTTGGAGGGAAATTAGGAATCATGTAATGTACATCATCCAAAAGCTAACGTCTAAACACTGCTCAATGAACAATTATATAAAAGAATATCTTATCGTGCACGCTGCTTTCATTCTAATATTCCTTACATAACCCAAACCGGTAATATAAATAAAATTAAATTGTTTTATAGTTATTTTATTGCATATTGTCTAGTTTATTTTAGGGTCCAAAATACTACTTGAATCGAGAAATGGGTTTTCTGATGGATTAAGAATATGCTACCCTATAAAAGCCAAGAAGATTAAACGTCTTTTTCTGATTATATTTTTAACCACCCAACTTTGTTTAAATATATAAATTATAATTAATAAAAAGCGTGGAGGGTGGGTGGTAGAAAAAGTTCCGTTTTGGCTGTATCTATAATTTTGACTTTATTATTGGACTCTTTGTAATTTTATAAAGTAATAATTGAAGTAGATGAGTATGTTTTGGAGGACGCAAAGAATCTTTTTATTGTTTAATCTGCTGCCTTAATCGCGTATGTTATGTTCATATTCATATATTGACTATGTTAAGATGAAACTAAACGGCTCCAACATTTGAAATAATGAATTCTTTATTTCAAATTGATATTAATTAGTTTT
>CAIGRP010021674.1:0-25589 GCA_903798385.1 Fraxinus cuspidata | reverse complement strand
AATACGGCCCAACTTAGTAATTAGTAAATCAAACAACTTATAAACATACGGCCCAACACGGCAACACCTGGGCCCCTGGCTAATGGACTGCAGCTAGCTTACCAGCTCCGCCCGCTTCTTCTCCATTTTTCGACTGCCGCTGCTGGCTAGGGACTGAAGCAGTGAAGCTCCTGGCGGACCCATCACGGACGGCCGCGGGGGCTGGCCAGGTGCTGGGTCCGCCCCTGCGTCTCAGCATATTTGGCTAAACTTAGAATTTACTTCTAAGTAACTTTTGTGCCAAACATGTTTTGGCTTTTTTATAAGTTACTTTCTTTTGAGAGTTTTAGGTCAAAAACTTACTTTGGAAGAAAGTAGTTTTGCCTAGCATGCTCTCCTCTAGAAGAATATATTTTTTCCCCTTGAATCTCCACTACATTTAGCATCATGGTCATCTGCCCCATCTATTCTCTTGTTTACTCTTTCAGGTTCTCTCCTTCCCTAGTATTTTCTTCATTTTTTTTTTTAAATTTTGTAATCTTCCCCCATTTCTTCCTTGTCATAATTCGTAGTTTGAAAGAAGAAATAGTACTTTTGGGTGAAACAGGCTGTACTTGTGTAACTGTGATTTCTTTTGATTTGAAATGGACCAATCCCGTGGGAATTTTACATCTTATATTTACTCGTACTTTGTAATTTTCATGCGATTTGATGCAAAATATTTATCTTTGAAGGAATATAGCTCGCCCTCGATTGTAAATTGGAATCGAGCAAATGATAGGGTCAGCTATTGACAATTCATATCCTTCACTTGAAACTATCTTCAATGCACCTTTTCAAATCTTCAGATTTGACATGTGGTAATTAGTTGTTCTTTAAATGATCTGCAAGTGCATAAAATTGGTGAGAGATAAAGTTGTCGATAGAAGGAACATCAAAGGAATTCAGTATGTATATATGTTGTGATAGAATTCTGATATGATTTATAGCCTTCTTTCATGGGTTGTGGTTATGTAATTTATAAGTGCCGGTGACATACATACATAGTATTTTAATTAACAAGATTTTATTTATTCTTATTCATACAATCGTGTATTGCACAATTTTCTGTTATTGAATATTTCTTCGACTTGGGACAAAGTAACCATTTTCAAAAAAAAAAAAAAAAAAAGCTCCTACGATTGGACTAGTGTGTAAATAAAAAAAAAAGACTTTACCATATGGACGGATTTAAGACCGAATTACAAACCCGACTAATACGTAAAAAAAAAAAAAAAATTACACAAGGATTTTTTCTTTTTTACATAAATTTTTTTTCTATCGAAAAAAGTCAATGGCTTAAGGGCTGGACCGGCCCCCGATTCGTCAGTGCTTTACCGAGTTATGGATGGGACAAAGTAACCATTTCTTCGGCTTTGACAAGCAACGAATTTAAGGAATTATTCGAATGGAATGACTTTATGTTTTTATGGGCATTAGGCTGACTTTTGATACCGTAATTTGTAGTCACGTGTTCTATTTTCCGAGTTATTGGCTTCACCCCGTTTCCACTGATTTGATCTTGAGAGTACATTTAATAAAAAAAAAAAGCACAATGATCAAAGTCATCGATGATTTAATATGTAGGTAAGAGGTTAGTCCCAACTATATATCAATGATACTTTAAAACTCATAAAAATCAATGCTTAAAATGTCAACGGTTACCTAAAAAACTTTAATGATTAACATATTGGGTTTAATTTCCTTTGTGGTCAGCGAACTTCCATTGAAATTTCAACTGACTCATTCAATTTTAGTTTGTCTCATTTATTAGTCCTGTTATTTAACTTAGCCTCTGTTTGAGTCATATTCTCATTCTTCTACTCATTTTTAACTACATATTCTTCAATAAAATAATATTTTTATCACATTAATAATTTTTCCTTCTTTTTTAATTACACATTTTTTATCAATCTACTATTACAAAATACATTCTTTCAAAATAATATGGATCAAATACACCCTTAATGTCACAATCTAACAACAATTTGACATGTTGGTTAAATATGTTACATAATTATGTTATTTGAGAATAAAACATATTTAAAATTGACAATATTTCATTTGAAGGAATATTATCATAGTTCTATATATCTCCAATTCCAAGATTTTGTAAACAAGATTAATTCTTGCATATTAACATAAAAAACAAGGGCTAACGATTAAGGAAGGATTGAGACAATTAAGTTTAGTAGCATGGCCTATTTGGCCTTGGGGCGACTAAAATTGAATTGAAATTAATTGAAGTTCGATAAATGATTAAATTGAGATTTCACTGAAACTTCTATGACCAAAACTGAAATTAATATTTGCAATTCCTTCCTTTCTTTTGTCAACTGTCACACAGTACTAACATCACCTAAAAGTTAGACAAGGAAAGGAGGAGTAAATTGCTGTGAAGCGACACCGTTTTGCAAGTTCCTCAAAAAGTGAACATTAATTTTTCCGGAGAATTCTTCCACCCGCCTTTAGACTCTGTCAGCACTTCCCAAGAACAATAAACTGAGTAATGCTTGCACAGCTCACCTTAGATCATGATTTATGACTGCCCATTTTTTAATTTCACTTTCTATTATTTTTGATTCACAATATTTTCAAAATTTAATAAAAATTCACAGAGATTACAGATCACATGTTGGAAAAACATGGTCATTTTTCTAAATTCAATTCTTAATCCGTAGCCAGTGATAATACACAGTTTGAGTTAATCATGAAATTCAGATCTTTATAGCAAAACCCATTACAATTCCTGTCTATGCAAAAATGGGAGTTGAGAGAATTGCAGTATTGGGGTTGGTGGTAGCGGTAGCGGTGTTGATGGGTGCCGTGTGGGTTCAAGCACAGGATGCTGCGGTGGTTCGGGATGCGCCTTGGAGGATGCACACGCTTTTCTCTGTGGAGTGCCAGAATTACTTCGATTGGCAGACGGTGGGCCTCATGCATAGCTACCGGAAGGCCCGACAGCCCGGACCCATAACCCGATTACTTAGCTGTACGGAAGAGGAGAAGAAGACTTATAGAGGGATGGATTTGGCTCCTACCTTTGAGGTCCCATCAATGAGCAGACACCCCAGAACTGGTGATTGGTAAGTGTCTTTTTTAGCGTATGCATGCATGTGTTTTTAATTGAGTATTGGGTGGCTCGTTTGAGTTTTAAACTGATGGAATTGCTCTGCCGTCGGAGCTCATTGAGTCTTGAGTTCCATCTTAACAAGGGTGATGGAACCCCTATTCTATTTGTGCGTATAAATCATGTTTGAGATTCTTCTCATTTTATTTGTCGATTGATATGATAAGTGACATTGTCCAAAAGGTATTTTTCTTTTGAGTAGTTTCAAAATTGTAACGCTTGGATATGAAGAGGGTATTTTCATCTTTTTCATTTTATGTTATTTTTGGTTTGTTGCAGGTATCCGGCAATTAATAAACCTGCAGGAGTTGTCCACTGGCTTAAACATAGCATAGAAGCCCAAAATGTTGACTGGATAGTAATTCTAGATGCAGACATGATCATCCGAGGTCCAATTATACCATGGGAGCTTGGCGCCGAGAAAGGCATGCCTGTTGCTGCATATTATGGGTAACTCTTGTTTAATGTTATGTTCTTCATATATTTATCCCTATATTTTAATTTTGTATTTTTTACTAATGATTAAGAAGTCATGAGCTGGAAACACAGCAAGGAGTCTATTTGGTGCATTATGTTAATTTGGTTGTTCTCTTGCTCATTAATGATAGAATTACATGCCTGTATAGCTGTAATTGTACTTTGTTGCTTATAATTGGGGTGTTTAGTTATATATATTGCAAGCTTCGGACGAATAATTTTTAAGTGGAATGAATGCATGTGGAATCATTTCTATGCTCTTGATGTGTTATTGAATGCATCTCTTGCTTTATATTTTGGCACAATTATACGTCAATCAAAACCAATGGTGGTAACCACAAAGTGATTCTACAAGTAATATCATTGTAACCAATTTACACCTAGATTTTTGATGTGTGTATTATGGATGAACTCATTAATTTTTTAGTTCTGTTTCTAAGCAGCCAGGAACTGATAGGAGATACTTCTCAGTTCCTCCTATATATAGTTTTTTGACCTTGTCCAGAGTAAGTAGGGAGGAAGATACATAATTGTCAATTTTTTTTTTTTTTGCTTTCGAAGATGTTAAGCTCTCTTTGTTGGGTTGGTTCAAGCTTTCTTGAGAAATGCCACAAATTATTGAGCTTAATTTCCAGATTCAAAAACAGAGGATTTTCATTTTGGAAACTTACTGTAGACTATAGAATGGTGTTCATTCTAGGAACCAACTGTATTTCCATATAGGTTAGTTCTTCATTTACATATCCTTGTATGTTTGTAGAATTTTTTCAGTTGCGGAGATGTTCTGCAGTTGGATGTCAAGTTGAAAGGTGTATCTATATTTCCTTATAGCCAAAACTGTGGTAGCTAAATTTGGTATATAAAAGTCAATTTATTTTCCGAAGCTGACATTTTACTCAGTTTCTGTTGAAGCTTTAGCATTTCCTAATGTAATCTCTGAGCAAGTCAAGATTTTCATCAATGTTCTCTTGAAAACTATTTTGTTTTTAGATTGAGGTTTCCGTGGCATCAACTAAATAACTTCTTGACTTCTCTTTATATATATTATAACCTACTCTCCCCAAGATAAAATTATTGTTAAAAGTACAATTCTCCACCAGATACTTGATCGGATGTGACAATGATCTTGCTAAGTTGCACACTAAGCACCCTGAACTCTGTGATAAGGTTGGTGGGCTTTTAGCCATGCATATAGATGATCTTCGAGCTTTAGCACCTATGTGGCTCTCAAAAACAGAAGAACAACGAGAAGACAAAGCCCATTGGGGAACAAATTATACTGGCGATATATATGGAACAGGGTGGATCAGTGAAATGTATGGATACTCATTTGGTGCCGCAGAGGTAATTTGTTTTATTTAGTTTATCTTATGCATTCCATCCTTCTCAGGTGATCTTGACTCTTGAGTACGTACAATTTCTTTTTTTTATTTTTTTTATTTTTTTTGGGAGAAATTGCATCATTGGTCCCCCAAAGTTTAAAAGGATTTGTTATTGTTCTTTATCCTGTACGTATACATATTTATATCCTGTATCTTCTTGTTGCTCTTTCAGGTGGGACTTCGTCACAAAATAAATGATAACTTGATGATTTACCCAGGATATACTCCAAGAGATGGCATTGAGCCCATTCTTATGCACTATGGCTTGCCTTTTAATGTTGGAAATTGGTCGTTCAGTAAATTAGAACACCATGAAGACGATATTGTGTATGACTGTGGGCGGCTCTTTCCTGAACCTCCTTATCCTAGAGAGGTAACTGATGATGTGCTTATTGAAATGGATGATTTGGTTATAATATATGAACCGCCTCAACATGACATCTTACGTGCAGCCGGATTCAATTTTCAATAATGGTTGGACGCACACAGTTTTCAGAAATCTGTGGTTCGGAGATTTCACCCATTTTTTCTGTTCCTATACTGTGTCAAAAACCTCATCTAAAACTGAAAGCTTAAACTATTGGAGAGGCGACACATTTATTTTCAAATTAAGTCTTCGACAATTTTCAGGCTCATTCCTTATTCTCATTCTGTTATTATTTCCTTGGGGTGGAAAACTGCTGTATGCCCTCCCTAGCTTATGATGTTATTCCGCACTTTACCTGAAAATCCTTGCAGTTTGAACATAAATTGAAAATGTAAGCTTACAAGACTATCAATGCGTCATTATTATTTTATGCTCAAGTTCTGTCCATTTGTGGGCTTCATATTCGATATAGACGGACATGCACTGCACCGAGTTAGAAATGATACCTTTAGTCAACTCCTTGATTTCCTAAGGAATCAACTATGAAAAGGATATATTGAGAAAACTAATATTGTTCTCCAATGTATGTTTCTTTCTTTCTTTTTTTTTACCATGAGTTACTTAATCGGTCATTTCTAATAATATTTAATAACAATCTTACATATTGGTATACATCAACAAACTAGTCACTAGTTGCCTGTTTTGATCTGTCCAAATGAAAGCTCTTAGCATCTCTGGCTCAATATAATGAATTTTGTTGACAATCTAACTGTGCCTAGAAATTGAATTTTGAGATAAGATTATTTTGGTGTTGAGTTTAATAGTGGTAAGAAATTTCCATGTAGTAATACCGGTGCTTGCCCAAATTCTCACCTTGATTTTCAAGGAAGTTCAAAACTTCAACAATGGGTAAAAAATCTGATCCTTTATAACGGGAAGGTTCGTAGCTGATGTTTATGACTTGTCTTATTTGTTCAGACGTCAGGAAACAGAACAGGTGTTGGAATAAATACATAATAATAACTTTTGCAATGTAAGATCCATCTTTGGAACCTATGTGTATGCTTCTGGATATACTATTTGATTTCATAGGATGTCGTGTTTGCAATACAAATGCTAAAGGAGAATTTGGTATCTTAAAGTGCCACCAACTGCTGTACCTTGTTTCTTTGTGACTATATGAGCTTGTACGGGAAAGCTTAAATCATTTGCTTATAAGTAAATAAGTAAAAAAAACAAGCGACTTCTTTATTGATTGAAATTGTAGAAACTTATATTTACGGTATGTTAAGAACTACCTGCTAAAGTAACCTTTTTTACTTTAATGTTAGAAAAAAGTAACTTATCCAAACATGTTGGGAACCTACTAGTTAACTTTACTTCTTATAAGCTTAGCCCAACATGCTCGGCTGAGTATGATCTGAAGAGTATTCTTTGGTGCAGGTAAAAGGAATGGAAACAGATCCAAACAAAAGGAGGGCGCTATTTCTAAACCTAGAATGTATCAATACCCTGAATGAAGGTCTTCTACTGCAACATGCAGCATATGGGTGTCCCAAGCCAAAGTGGTCAAAATACTTGAGTTTTTTGAAGAGTAAAACATTTGCTGAACTATCTCAGCCAAGATTAGTGACTCCTAAAAGTCTTCAAATGATGGAGGTTGAGCATACACAAACACAGGAACAACATGCTGGCAATCCTGGAAAGCCATATCCAAAAATCCATACCATTTTCTCAACAGAATGCTCCCATTACTTTGATTGGCAGACTGTGGGGCTTGTCCACAGTTTTCACCTGAGTGGCCAACCTGGAAATATCACTAGACTTCTTAGTTGTGCAGAAGAAGACTTGAAGCAGTATAAAGGCCATGATCTAGCCCCCACCCATTATGTTCCATCCATGAGTCGACATCCACTAACTGGTGATTGGTAATGTCTTTTGCTTTTTCTGAAATTCTTAATTAATTTTGTCTACTTTTGGGATCATTGGCCTATATGTTTCAAATTACATTGCATAATTATTCTGCTGAAATATTAGTTTACTTAGATTTGGGAGTGGAGGGGTCTCAAGAAATAATTTTAAAGGAATGAAGAACTTTTCTCCTGTCATGTAATTTTCAGTGTCATCATGACTCTGTTTCAACAGACTGACCTCCTCCAAATGCATCTTGTATTCTTTACTGCACATTACATCTTCATGACCCAAAACCCTCTGTGGAACTCCTGTTCCTCTTCTATATCCATGATTAACTGGAAATTACTCCTGAACTCATTTGGTAAAACTATATTCATCTCTTTCAATTAATGGCAACAAGATTGCTTTATAAGCTATCTAGTGAGGTCTAGTTGACGTAGGATGTAATCAAATCGTTATAGGAAAAGGGGAAAGGGGAGAGAAGAGAAAGGAGGGGGATAGAGAAGAAGAGGGGGAAGATAGAAGGACGGAGATAGAAATGAGAGAAGAATTAGATAGACGAAAGCATAATTCAAGAAAGAGTATCAAAGTTGTATTAATTTACATTCCATAAGCCCCCTTTATAAAGATATTTGAATTAGTTCTACTTGAAGCAGAAAAATACTATAAATTTATGAAATCAAACCCTAATTATGTTTCCTAAAATAAGAATCAAAATTGGAAATTAAATTAAATAATATGTATACTAATATCTATCGACGGAGAGAACTCAATTTCGACAAGACAGACTATAAATTCTTGATCAAGGATGGTGATCTTTTTTCCTGACAAAATAATAGATCTAGTTAGATGATGACAATTGAATAGAAAAAATATTTCCAAGCATCTGATTTGAGCAACGAAGACGATCTTTTCTTTTAATCAAGTAGCGACAAGGAACTCTAAGAAGCAACAGCTCGTGCAACTTATTCACAAAAGCTACCAAATAATTCACATAAGGAGCATAATGCACTAGCACAGGAGACTGGCCTGCGTAAACAAATGATTTCAACAATGGTAGCTCGAATATGCTCCTATAAGGAAGTAATTCTGCTATATTGAAAACAAAACGTTCTTTTAATTGAAATGAACAAACAAATAAATTAAGTTCGAGTTAGTGATCCGTTTTTTCTTTACATTTTACGAAAATTGTGCCAAATAAATGCATAAACAGGCATAAAAATCAACATGAAAACATCTATGCATAAATTGTGTGTCGAAAGCACTCTTAAGTTTCATAACCGAAAATAATTTATCTTTTAATCTTGACATGAAAATCAACAAAGTATGGAATGAAAGCATTATGATTCTAATTTGTAGGCAACAATTGAATGTCAATAGAAAAAGTATGTGAATGAACAATGACATCGAAAAACAATATGGCAAGCCGAGGAGTATCACATAGTGGTGGTAAAGCCATATTAAAGTGAAGTTAAAAGTCATAAAGGATTTGGCAAAATCAACTTCAGCATGAAATCGAGGACATGTGGACTGTTTGCCTTAGGTGGCAGCACCATAATTAATTTATCATTCTTGCTATCAGAATATTCAATTGGCTCAACCATAGAGACCTCATCATCTTTCACAGGAGTAACACAACTAGACTTGGGAGGTGACTGTTGACACTAAGGTGGTAGACTTAGTGTATGATATACTTGGCGAAGACAGAAGGATATATACGAAAGTTTGGCTTGTCAGTAAGTATCATCTAAGGATTGAATTTTAAGAATGTTGTCAGGTAAGATTTAAGGATATAACCCATTAAGAAACGTAGATGCTATAATGTGGGAAGCTTCCTAAATATCACGACTATGAGATAGCTCTTCGAAGTATATTCTTTATGGATGTACCTTGTTTACAATGCAAAAGAATTGATCTAGCAGTTGAGTTATACAGTACACAGGGGAGTATTTATTACTTAATACTCGTTTCATCTCATCCAACAAAGTGACAGGGCGTTGACCTAGAAAATCAATGTTATGTAAAAAGGACTTCCATAACACCTTGCAGATCTGACAAGTGACATATTAGTACGACAAAGATAGCGCAAGTCATTTAAGTTGTGAAAGTCAAATAATTTTTTAAGAGTACTAGCTAATCAAGAAATAAGTCAGGTCCAATGAGACCATCAAAGTCCCATAGTTGGAAAGCAACTTGCCTAGAAGGAGAATGTACGTCCCCACCAAAGTTTCTAAATGGAGGATAATAATAGTGATAAGGGAAATACACACTATCGTAGTAACGATATAGGGGAGTGGTGTAGCTATAAGAGTTCGTATATGAGGAGGACATGATTGTGTATGATATATTTTTTTAGCAACTTTTGTTTTTCTTTTAAATAAGAGGCCAAGATAACTGAAGAACTTTTTTTTACGGATGAACTGTACCGTGAACAGTGCTGATGAATAGTAATTATGAATTTTTTTTTGAGGATTTATTTGCTGTTGATTGCTGCTGCCTCTTTACGTTTTTGTGTATAAATCTGACCTTATTTTTTGGAAGAAGATTTGGAGGTTGGCGGCTAGGGATGTGGTTGAAGGTGGCTATGGATATGGGAATAAATGTTTTGAATTTGAACATGAAATTTGTTTGGTCAAAGGAAAATGACTTGCTCTAATACTAAATTGACATAGCATGCACTCAAAGATTCAAACAGTTATAGGAGAAGGGGAAAGGAGGGAGAAGAAGAGAAAGGAGGGAAAAAGAGAAGAAGAGGAGGAAGATAAAAAGGGAAAAAGAATAGACAGACAAAAGCAGAATTTAAGAGATAGAAAATATATTTATTTCATTATTGTTATTTGATTTGGGAGAATAATTGTTATCTTATAAATTCAAAGACAGATTACATGTGTATATACATACAAAGGATACTTCTCTTTAGGAAATAATTCTAGATTTGTGAACCTACCTTATATACCTCTGTTGTATACGTAAAGACTAAATTTAAGCCTAAACTAATGTATACAGCTCATAACAATTATCAAAGTTGAATGAATTACAATTATCAAAGTTGAATGAATTAAATTGAGAGGACTCGTGTTAGAAAAAGGATCTAATCCACATTTCCAACCTGCTTTTAAGCAAAAAGAAGCATAATGTAATTTATCTTTTATAGTTCTTCATTGGGACGCAAACAAGTTGAGCCGTCATGCAAGCTTTTCTAACTTAGCTTGAATTAGGCGTGGCTTAACTTGAGTTTTCTCAATCTTGAGTTGAGCTTGAGTTGGCTGGACTATAGGGGACTCGGTAAAACCAATTAGCCTATTCCGCCTTTCTTCTAGCCAGGCTCAAATAACTGAAATTTATGTTATTAGGTAGTGGTTGTTTTAAACTGAATAGTTCATTATGTTCATATTGTTATTAGCATTATTTGTGATTTTTATGTTTTTATTTTTTTTTTTCAAAGAAAAGCTTCAATTTGTTAAGCAGAAACTACATAAGCAACTAGAATACATGTTACAATAGAGAACTTGGCTAATAACACCTGCATTTTGTTTGTGGCATTTCAGGTATCCAGCAATTAATAAGCCAGCTGCAGTTCTTCATTGGCTCAGTCATGCAAAAATAGATGCAGAGTATATAGTAATCCTGGATGCAGACATGATAATGAGAGGTCCGATTACACCATGGGAATTCAATGCAGCCCGTGGAAGACCTGTTTCCACTCCCTATGAGTACGAAAAAAGAACTTAAAAGAGCATGCTTTTGGCTAAGCTTAAATAGTTATGAGTAAATTAGTAACCTTAAAATAAATTATATAGTAAGTTGTCTTGCTGACATGATAATGAGAGGTCTGATTACACCATGGGACTTTTCTTTTTTACTTACTGGTAAGAAAAAGGTAAGGTATCCAAACACGCACTTTATTATCGCTTTCATTTCTTTGTAAGAGTATCTGAAACATAATTCGCAGTGTGGATGCATCTTCATTCTAGCTGAATCAGGAAATATGTGTTCTAATCTCTCTTTTCGCTATATATTCATTCCAGCTACTTGATTGGCTGTGACAATGAGCTTGCAAAAATGCACACCCGTCATCCAGATGCTTGCAACAAGGTCGGAGGTGTGATCATAATGCATATAAACGACCTCAGGAGATTTGCTCTGCTGTGGTTGCATAAAACCGAGGAGGTCCGAGCTGACACGGCTCATTGGTCAAAAAACATAACCGGGGACGTGTATGAAGCTGGATGGATCAGCGAGATGTATGGTTACTCGTTTGGTGCAGCAGAGGTATTTCAGAACTTCTTAAAAGTGTTAAAACTGTTTGTATCTCATTTGAATTTGCAGAATAGCTGAGGCAATAGATTAATATGATTACGCAATGTGTTAATATAAGTTTCCGCTGCTCGACATCCATTTCTACTCAATAATGCAGCATGCTGAAATATAATTTTCAATAATATATATTTTTTTTAATTTTCCATGCAGCTGAATTTGCGGCACATCATAAGCAACAAAATTTTGATATATCCAGGATATGCTCCTGCACCTGGTGTCAAGTATAGAGTATTCCACTATGGCTTGGGATTCAGGGTTGGAAACTGGAGCTTCGATAAAGCAAACTGGAGAAACGTTGACTTGGTTAACAAATGCTGGTCTAAGTTCCCCGACCCTCCTGATCCATCAACTCTTGATCATACCGAGGAGAATGCATTACAGCGTGATTTGCTCAGCATAGAATGTGGAAATACACTTAACCAAGCTCTACGCCTACATCACGAGAAGAATAAATGCCCGGATCCCACTTACACCTCCTCTCCAATTCAAGAGAGTCCGGATTCCATTTCCTTGTCTCCTCCAAATCAAGAAACAGCCCGTGAGGTTACGACTTCAAGGAAATTCGGAAAGATTGAGGAAATTAGTGCCTCAAGGCACAGTCCTGACCCCAAGAACGAATCTCAGGAATCATCGCTGCCGGCTATGGCAAATGAAGCGTTCACTTCCATGAGATTTTGGATAATTGGCCTATGGGCATTTTCGATCTTTGTATTTGTCACAGTAATGTCGGCGATGCTTTCCAGTCGCAAGGGGCAGAAAAAAAGAGGTAAAAGTTTTAAAACAAAGAGACGAGCCTCGCATTCAGGATTCTGGGATTTGAATGGAAATGATAGGCATCTTCGAAGTGCTGAAATAGCTTAAAATGAAAGAGAAATTGCACCTGGAACTCCAGGGATACTATACATAAATTGGCCCGACGATGAAAACATCATATAGAGGGAGTCAGTGTAACAAGCTCATACCGGAGGTGGTCGAGATTCTAATATCTGGTTTCCTTAAGGCATATGAGGAAATTTTTGCTTGTTTTGGATCTTGTAGTTGATTCATTTGAATGCTGAACAGTTTTCTTGGCAGAGTATAATTTAGAATCCAAAATTACAGGTGAAGGCTTTCTCTTGGAGTTGAATTCCCCCTGATTAACAGTTAATTTTGTCTGTGTATGATGTTAGGTGATATCTATTTTGAGGTTTAGCATTCGGCATACTAAACATGGGACTGATTTTTTCTGCGAGGGCAGATTAAGAACAATAAAGCGCTTGTTGCAAAATTCTTCATTCTTTTCTTTCAGAATCTGTATAAAATTTCATTTGGATTCTATCTGTTACTCCTATGTTGCAAGTTCGTTAATTCCAGAATCTCTCTCTGCTTTCTCTATTCAAAAATGTAAACTTGAAATGTGCCATAAAAACTGCAAAACAAGCACTAATGAGAGTAGTCGGATGGCCCATTCTACTCTAATAGTATTGTAGCTTTAGAATATCAGTGAGAGTGGAAGACTGACATTTTATAATTGGAGCAGTGACTCCTTGCTTTACACAGAGGAAGAGTTCTACTGTTGCATCTCTTGAATTCTAGATGAACTAAACCCAATTGGAGTATGATTTATGCTGTGTGTCAGGTCAGTCGAGCTGAGCATCTTGTTGAGTTGGGCAAGTAAAGTTGTGTTGGCTTCTGTGTACACCACTGTTGACTTGTGTCTGGTGCACATTGAGTTGAGTTGAGTTGAGCATTGTAGTGTTCTGTAGGCATAGATTGGAGCTTTTGCATTTAGCGAGCCTAGCTTCACCGACATCACATGAGCCTTAGCCTGGCATTCATGTGGCTTGAACTAGGGTACTTTAGCTCGACAATACTTGGTGACTGACCTGGTACAGACTCAGTGGCTCGTCTTGTAGGCGCAAGTCATTCCAAGTCATATAACAACTTATATATAGTTCATAGAATTATTACACGATCTAGACTGTACAGATAATCGAAAAAAACTGTACAGTATATTTTGTTTCTCCAAAATGCACATGAATATCAAGTTAGTTTCACAGAGAAATATTATTTGTACAAAATCGAAAGACTGCTCCATAACTAAACATGACATATGAAGTGCAAGGGAATTAAGCAGGTACGTTATACAATTCAACTGTGTCATGCTACACTACAAGTCTACTGACTCGGGTACATCTCTTCAAGCCCTTGCATCCCGGGTCCAACGCTTCAAGACGTATCGATTAGGTACTATCTTTATATTACAATAATCGAGCACTTTCAGCGCGTGGCTACATAAAATTCCAACAAATTGAAACTTCATACAACTGCAGGCAACTGAATCGTCTTCTGAGCAATATATAACTGTATACTGTCGAAGTTGGCCATAAGTACTGACTTGATATTCAGAAGAGGACGCAGTATCAACACATTGGTTAATGACAAGATTTAGATAATTTTCATATTCTTGCTGAAACAATTCAAAAATGTTTGGTGTGTATACATCCCTTGCCTGCTTCAGCATTGTCACGTCCCCCAGTAGTCTTGGCATGTGCTGACTCATATCGTAATTTGCTTCTAATTCCCTGAAACGCCAGTCATTCACCATCCTCCCAAAGTGCTTGAAAAATTGCAGAACATGTGATTCGGGCTTAAGGTATTTTTCCAAGGAAGTAATAGAATCCTCAGAGAGTCGGGAAGTTTCTATGTCAGCCGAGAATATATGCTTACCATACGGTAAAGCCCATTTCTCTCTTTCTTCAAATTTCTCATGCAACCACTTGTTTTCCCAAAGACCATATGTGTCCAACATAACCTTCCAGGAATTGACGAAATCTTCTTCCTCATCCTGATTAAAAATACAACTGCACAAGTCATTAACAAAAGAATCTGACCTGAGTGTTACTTCCATCAAATGCTCAAGTGCATTCTGGTATGAATGCCATACACAGTACCGGTGGCTTGTTTCTGGAAATTCAGATATGATTGCTTTAGAAATGGCAGCATCTTGATCAGAGAGTATTGTCTTTGGCTTTTTTCCAGACATCGCTTTAGCGAAAGTTCGAAATAGCCACTCAAAAGATTCAGTAGTGTCATCATAGAGAAATGCAGCACCAAAGACCAGCATTTGCTTATGATTATTCACCCCCAAAAAAAGTGCTAAAGGCCGCCATTCTTTGTTTAGATAATACGTTGTATCAAAGCAAACCATATCGCCAAAATCACTATAGTCTGTCATCATCTTCTCATCAGCCCAGAAAAAGTTGGTCAGTTGCTCTTCAGCATCGAGTTGTACAGCACAAAAAAAAGTTGGATCCTTTAATTGCTTACTCTGAAAGTACTGACGAATACTTTCTGCTTCATCCAGTTTTATTCTTCTTGAACGTTTTGATGGGAGCCTAGTTTCATGATCTATGGGATCATAACTGAAATTGCCTTGTGCTCCTTCTCCTCTTAATAACAACTCGGCAAGCGATTTTGGCTGCAAGTTAGAGCCCTCCAATGCACTGGATTCAACAGCTTGATTTGTAGCAAACCTCTTCTGAGATCGTAGCATGCGAACTTTACATGAAGGTACCAGCTCGTGATTGTGATGCTCTTCAAATTGAGTGACACGATACTTACTATCAGCTTGACGAGAAACGACTAATTGTGCCATGCAACCGACTCTAGTTTCCTTTCGAGGTCGCTTCACCTTCGAACCCCTTTTGTCTTTCTGCCGAAAACCTTCTCTAAAACAAGTATATCTCCTAGATGCCACAGCACCATCTACTTTGCTCCTGTTGACATAATCCTTACGAACACTAAAACCTAGTCGCCCTGCATATGCATTGTAGAACTCATAAGCATGATCTTCCGAGTCAAACCCCATACCCAACTTCGGTACCCCATCCGATGCAGAGTTACCAGCAGTTTCTGCCTCAATGGCCTCGACGAAAGATATTCTCTTTTGTGATGGTAACAGATGAGCTGTGACAGAGGTTGCAAACTCGTGATTGTGTTTTGTTTCGAAATGAATGACACGATATTTTCCATTAGGTTGACGTGTGATGGTCATATGTGCTAGACAACCAGTTCTTGTATCCTTTCGGGGTTTATTTGATTTCAAATCACGCTTAGCAGATCCATAGCCTTGCCTATAACATGTATACCTTCTTGATACCACCAACCCTGTAATATTACTTCTATTTACAAAGTCTTTCCGGATGCTGAAACCTTCCATGAGAGCATATCTATTATAACATTTGTAGGCATGGTCTTCTGATTCAAACTCCACGCCAAGTTTTGGGACGAGATACACACAAGCTTCATCTTTTATACCTTGAACAGATTCCGAGGAGGTCGAGGATGGTGCCTCGAGAGTCTGAAACGCGTGCTTATCATCAACATCGATTCTCGGCAGGTTCACAGAGCAGATATCAGGACTCTGATCTTTATGCCTGCCATCAACATCATCTTTTAATCCATTGTTGTCAATAGAGGAACCATTCTGGCTAGTGAACTCGGGTTCATCATCAGTATCAACTCCATTCTTGTCCATTGAAGCATTCAGGCAGCTATATGTACTCTCACTGTCTACATCCATGCCATCTCCACCAGCAGAGGAAACTTCTTGGCTTGGAGACATTTCTCCACTGTTGACAGTCAACTCAGTCTCTTGAGGAGAGGAAAGTTTACGAGTCTCACCTGTCTGTTTTACATTAGTATCTAATGCATAGGACCCATCACCTTTCTCTCCAATGCACTCTTCAGAAGGGTTCTTCAGTTCAGCACCCTCACCAGTTGCCATGTAACTTCATTCCAAGGAAAGATGGATAGGATTAAAGATTAAATCATTATAATGCAGCATACAAATTACAGAACAAACAGACATATAATTACCCAAGCACTAACAAGAAAGCTAATATATTATTGGCTTCTTAATTTGCAAACATCATTTCATCATTTCATGTAATGAAGTAATTTGTAGCTAGAATTCACCACATATTCTAAAAATTTCACCAATTTTCCATAAAACCGATAACAACCCTTGGATGTATTGCTTGTTTCAGCAGTATTAGACACCATGTCATAAAAAACCTGGCATCTACTATCCATTAATTACTCCAGTGAACCTGACCCAAAAATGGAAAATTCTATTTGCCCAGATTCATATCATGCACACGCCAAATCATCAATAAACTCTAACAAACTTCAAAACCCTAAAAAGAAAAAAGTTCGAAAGTAACTAGGGCATTAAGAAGCAAAAGAAAGTTCACAAGCCAAATATACGAAGGTTCGCACAAAATGTTCACGTATTCTAGCCTTTTTTCTCAACTGAAATTCCCCAAACAATAATTTTTAATTCTCTATTTCCCTAACTAATGATACAAGCTTCCACATTTACATACAAAGAGAGGAAGAAAGAACCTGAACCACGGTAATCTGAACGACGTCGTATCTTCGCCGGCGATGGAGTTCAGATTTATGTGTTTCTTCAGCAGTTTGCCGGTGGTGAAGCGGGTTCTCTACTGTAGCATTCGATCCAATCTTATCCAGTGCGGACACGACTTTCTGACGGGGGCGGGGTAGCTGGATATTGGGAATTTTTTTTTAAAGATGGAAATCGAGTTCCTTGAAATTGATATTGAAAATAATTGGAGATATCTAAATCGAACAGAACAAAATTATAATTTCAGTTAAATTTTAACTGATTTGTCTTCAAATTGAAATCATACGATTCTAATCGAATTTTCAATTACAGCTAAAGTATCAACATTTGATAAGGTTCCATTATCCATTTTTTGTTCACTCAATTATATTAATAATTGATCTAACTTTACGAATTTACACAATTTAACGCGTGTCTGGATAATTAATACTTCACCCATCGGAATCATAAGTATGACAGTGGAACTAAAAAAATTCTACGTAACAACTTAAACTTCATAAAATTTTTTCATAAACATTAAAAGATCCAATCATGCTAGAATCAAAGTATTTTGGTCATGTTTAGTTCCATCACACAAATAAAAACTAGAGATAATAAAATTTCCATCACAATCCCGTCCTATATGGGGTGGTAATTCACGGTTCTTGTTAATACTCTCCATCCGAAGATCCCATAAGGTTGGAGGAACGGGGAAGGCTGTTCGTTCTGACCCCACCTTGTTGGCATCCCTCAATAGACGTACATGAGTTGATATTAAATTATATCTAACCATAGTTTTGGTAAGTGTTTATAAATAATTTTTCAAAACAAATAAACAAAATATATAAATAAAAAGTTACTTGACTTGAAAACAACTTCATTATCTAAAAGCTCTTTTTTTTTCTCAAACTCATTTATTAATTATCTAGTTTTATACAAATTATCGATGATACATATATTATTTCCATGTAAATCTCTTTCCTTTTGTCTTACATTAAACATTTATTTAGAGCGACCAGTCGGTTTTTACTAAAATATTTGCAGTTTGCCTTATCCAAGAACCATTGTGATGCTCTGGTCAATAAGTCGGAACCAAGAATAAAATAAAATATACATGATAGTGAAAAGTAATGTCCAAATTTAATTTTGGATAGGATAACTATATTCACGCCATATATTTATATGTACCAATTTGAATCTCATTTTTTTCTCAAATTCATTTCTAATGACATATTTTTTTCTCATTTCAAATGAAGCTAACAAAATATTTTGACAGACGTTATCCTCTTCTTCTTTTAAATTTTTTAATAGAATTTCGACCTAAACTTTGGAAGTCAAAGATAATATAAAATTAAAAATTTCGAAAAATTGCAAAGATGATCTAAGCCATAAGAAGAACATACTGCACATATTTTGAATTAATGTTGCTTAATTCATGACATGACATTAAAAATGCTTTAAGCTTAACAAAAATGTCAAAACAATCATTTTCACCACAATTTTAGCATAAATTGCAAGAAAACAAATATATAAACTCTGATATCAATGTAATTCTTTACATAGTATGCTTCTACTTGTTCAAGATTGTAGAAACTTACTTGAAATTGAAGAATTCCCAAGATTAACTCAATTTAAGGTCATTCATCATAGGAGTTGTAGTGTCTCTTAGTTGGTAATGGAAAGTGGGAAGTTATTCCTCAATTCAAATAATAACTAATCTCTCTATTCTACTTTATTCTACATGGATCGGATCAATCCACATAAACAACTCGTCCATTTTCAAAACAGACCATGCATGCACATCATCACGTGTTTGATCATCGGAAGGAGCATGACATGACATGTACGGAAGTTGCACATTATTGATACGAACATGAAGCGAAATTACATATCAACGTTAAGTTTTCGAGAGAGAAAGTGTGGTCTCATATTTGTCTTCAAATCAATTAAAATGATCCCTTGAACTCAAAATTATTCGCATGTGTTATAACGGTCTTTCCTATAGATGTCTTACAAATTTTGTTGGATCGTCAAATCTAGGTATTAAAATAGTATAATCTCATTATTAAAGAAATATTAAACATTTCATTACAACATCCATAGAAAATGCATTTTGCTATTACTAACAAATGTAAAAATATGATGTCATTAAAACAAATTAATTCTCTAAATTATCGTCGACTTTGCCTACATAACAATAACATTTTACTTAACCCATTTTACTTAAAAATGTCAATTTGCAGTACTCAACGAGGATATTTTTAAGCAACAAACATATTTCAATTTACCTAAAAATGTAAACTACTTGGAAAAATTTCCGAGTGAGATTTAAGGTTCACATTGCTAGCTTTCTTTCCTGGACATATAAGTGTTTTCAATGTCTAGTCGATTTTAGGATGTAAACACTTTAATTTGATTGATGTAGTTTATTTATGGTAAATATATTATTTTAGTTGAATTATATTTATGACAAATTAAATAAATAGAATCCGTAAATTTAAGTTATGCAACTTGATGATCACAATTAATTGTGATTGTGAGATACAAGTTACATATAAGTAAATCTTAAATTATTCGTGATCGTAAATAATAATGAGACGCGGATATCGTTAATACGCTAGACTAGAACATGTGGCATTTCTTACTTAAGAAGTGAGTAACTCATCTCCCAAACTAAAATGTAATGACATTTAAATAGATGCGTGAATGTTTTGTTAAGAGAACAAAATATGGGAGACCCACTACAGAGATTTCATATAGATAATTATCTTATAGTAAAATTGATCATTCGACTTGAGGTCGTCATAATATCTTATATAAGGGTCATCATAATTTGATGATAATGAATGTTGTGAATAATTAATAGAGAATTAATCATTTTTAGATAGTAAGAAATTATAAAATGAGTTTCTTTAGCTTAAGTTGATAGCGAAATCTTTAACCAGGTAAGCTCATAAGTCGAAAGAGTTTTAGCAATTTGATGAGGGGGGACAAAAAATATGGTTGATTAAATCGAGATTAACATATTTTCATATTTCGTAATTGATCGAGTTATATTGATAAAGAGATCATAGTTCCACAGTAATCAAATATTTTGATTTTGTCACACCACATGACATTTTTCATCATTTGTATTGTTCAGACACATTGTTAGATGTCAATCAGGGATGCTGAATGCGAATTAGTCAGGTGAATTAATGATGAATTAAAATGAAAGTTAAAAACATATTTTTTTTATTAGATTAAAAGAATAATTCACGTCGTTTGACTTCATTGTCGGGAACCTAATGAGTCACGCACAAAAGACAAGGATATGAAGAATGGAATTGAAAATTAACTAATTGACAAGTGTGGGTGGAATTAATTAATTGAATTATTTATTTATAGACCAAGATTAATTAATTAGCTTAGTTAACTTATAAGGCTACTTGTGTTTAATGAATGAGTCAACTCTAATTAGACATCTATAAATAAACAATTAAGTGTGTTTGATTGACTTTATTTTCTATGAAAAATGTCATTTTTTGGTCTAAATTCTTACTTTTTGGGTGTTTGATTGACATTTTTCCTTGAATTTTTTTTTTTTAAGTTGCTCACGTGACTATATTTTCTTCAAAAAAAATAAGGAAAATGACATTTTTCCTTGAAAAATAATAATTGTTTTGTTTTTCACAAGGATTAAGAAATCCTATTTAATGTTATTGAAAAAGTAATTTTTGCCAAAAATTTTCCGAATTTACCCTCATTTAATTATCAATAATTAATAGTAAATTATTATTGGAAGTAATAAAGGAATAAGTGTATATTAGTAAACAAATAAAATAAAATATTCTTAATAAAGAAATAAGACTATATAATTGAAACAATAAAATAAGGAAAGTGAACATATATAAATGGAACGGAGGGAGTATATTTTCCTCAAAAACAAGGAAAACATTTTCTTTTAGAAGTGGCATGCTTTTATTTTTCAAGCAATTCATTATCTTTCTCTCTTATCTACCCCTTCTTTCATCTACCCACTAATAAAATATAGACAAGTATAAAATTTTCTAAATTGAAAATTAAACCAATCAACACACCCTTAGTGTTTGAGATTTTGACTACAACAACATTCATTCCTCATTAGGGTGTGTTTAATTGACTTTATTTTCTATGAAAAATGTTATTTCATCCAAATTCCTATTTTTGGGATGTTTGATTGACATTTTTATCCTTGGAAAATATTTTTCAAAAGTTAGTCATGTGACTATATTTTCCTCAAAAACAAGAAAAATATTTTCTTTCGGGAGATGTATGTTTATTTTCAAGCAATTCATTTTCTTTCTCGTTTACCTTCTCCCTCTCTTCTACCCACAAATATAAGATAGACAACTATAACATTTTTTATAATTGAAAATTAAATCAATCAAACACACCCTTAGGGTTTGAGATTTTTACTACAAGAATATTACAACATTCATTTTCTAATCTTGCTAGTACAAGAAAAGACCAAAAATATAGAAACTTTAACATCTCATTCTTGTTACTTCCGTGTGAATTATCATTGCAAGCCGAACGATTAGAAAATTGTGGTGTGGAGAGATCGTAGTAGATCAAGAATTACAAAGAAGCAGAGAAATCGAAGTTGAACAGGAGTTTGAACAATTTTATCAAAATCAACGTTTTTATCTACATACAAAGATGATCCTAGAAGAAAATGAAAACAAGTTTTAAAATTCTGTTATGCATGTGTAAGTAGATTTCCAACAAAATAATGATAGTGACTTCCTATGTATAGATTGTATGAGTAGATCAAAGCATAATAGAATGCTTATTTCTGCTAGGGGCTAATGCAATTTAATATGAGGTGTGGTTCTCTTACTAGTAAACGCAAGCAAGGTAAGGCGTGAAGGATGGATGAACGAAGTAGTCGCAAATGGATCGAGCGGCTCGTCGGCTCGGTCGCTCGTGGGTGGCTCGGGCTATTCAAATGATGAGCTTGAGCATGAGCCGAGCACGCTAGCTCTCCGGGCGAGCGGATCGTCCAAAGAAAATGATTTATTTAATTTTTTTTGTTTAAAAAAGCTCATCTTATAATAATAATAATAATAATAATAATAAAGAATCGAAAAATGGACGAGCTCGCAAGCCGAAGCTCCGAGCACAAGCTCGGCTCGTTACAAACGAGCCAAGAGCTCTGCTCGTGACGAGCTCGAGCCGAGCTCGTACGCATTAGGGCCGAGGCCATTGCCATCTCTAGATGAACGTCCTTTATTGTATTGTTTCGTTGCTTCATACAATAATGTAGAATTACGTAGAAGTAGAATTGATCTCCTGCTTTGGGTGGGTAGAATAAAAACTTCTAATTGCTGATATGACAGAGAGAATCCCAAATATAGCTCTTTGAGTGTATGACTATTGCAGATAACCATAAGGTTCTCTTACTATGCCAGCACTGAGAATATTTTATCGTGTCTCGTGGGCAGAAACTTGTAAGTAGGAGAAAGTGAATTAAAGACAAAAGCATGTTTACAACAATTAAGCATCGGTGAAACAGGTACCTTTTGCTGCATGTAAATGCATGAACAAGTAAATTTACTTGCATCTCCATGCAGACCGAAAAAAAAAAAAAAGCAAGCCTAAGTAGATTGAATGACATAACATGAACAAATCACTTCAATAACATAAGTTGAATTATCGATAACAAGTTAAAAAACAGCATCCCATGTCGCAGGTGTATGTGGTAGCTATATAATCAAAAGTCAATTCAAAATAACGATAAATTTCTCGGCCAGTAAAATAATGGGATCATAGTTTTTTGTTAAGCAACTTGGGGAGCTCATATTGCTCAACTCTTTCTCCCAGTAAACTAATTTAACAAATTTGAAGTTGTAGAATTTAAGGAAAGAAAAAGAATTATATACTGTGGAGTCGAGCCGACATTTCATCTTCATGCTCTCAACAAACTTCTGAGCTCTACCTGCATCAGTTTTCTCCTCAAAATAATTCAGAAACAATTTAATTGTGTCATCTGTGGGGAACCAATGATGTTTCTCTGAAACTGCTTTAGCTACAACCATCTCTAAATTCTTCAGAGCCAAATCTATCTGATTGTTTTTCATGCATAGATTTGTCAGTGAGTTTAGTGTCCTTAAATTTGGCTCACTCCCCTCTATTAGCCAAACTTTCATGGAATGCATTGGCTTCTTCAATCATATTCCAACTGAGGTAAAATTCTAGCATCACATTTGGTAACCTGAAATCATAATTTGAACAACACGCTTCCCACTCCTTGTAACGCTTTTCATGTGCTTCCAAATCCCCCAATTTGGAAAGAGCTAGAAGCATGAAAAGATAGCTAACATTAATGGGGATTGGGAAATCGAATTCATAGACTCTCATGCCCAAGTAACCCCTAACAAATTATTCATCAGTGAATACAACTTGATATAGGTAAGGTGGTTTTGGTGACGTCCACCGTCAGATTTATTTTTCAGTTTCTCCATCTCTTCAAGAACGACATTAATCTTTTTATGCAACACAGAATTAACATAAATGGTAGCTAGACTTCCATTAGTAAACCAATTGCGTTACACTTTATTTCTTTTCATCTTCTCCAGAACTCATTCAATTGCATCAATGTCTTTTAGAGAAGTATAACGATTCATCAACAGATTGTAAGTATAAATGTCTGCAGCAATATTTTTCTCCTCCATTTCTTGCACTAATGACAGAACTTTGTCCGGCTAGTCCATGCTCAAATAAAGTGACTGCATATTGCTGTAATTTAGAGTGGAAGTGTAAACACCTTCATCTTCTCAAAGATCTCCAGAGCTTTATCTATGAATTTCTCCATGCAATAACAGTTAAGTGCTCCATAGGTTTTATTGGTTTTTGCTGAAACTTGAAGACTGTTGGAAGTATTTTTCCGCAGAATTAAGCCCTCGATCTTGCTAAGGAGGTCAATGCGTATGGCATGAAAAGCATTGTTCATTTCGATTTTACAGTTTTCCATCCAATTTGATAGCTGCATTTCAATGAAGAAAATTAACAAGTCAGTGTCCCATGGTAACATGTCAAGGACAAAAATCAAGTAATTCCAGTAAAATATGATGCTGTTTAAAAATATTAGCTCAAAAAAAAAAAAAAAAATCATATATCCTGCATTGCTAAGTATAGATATTTAAGTGAAGAAACGCTAGAAAATGTCGAAAAGAGAAGCATGTAAATTTGATTAGCACATGAAATTTGAACTGGGCGGTAATCTTGCTCCATGTTCCACTAGTGACGACTTTTGAACATTGTTATATTTTTTGCTGAATGTTTTGAAATAAATTAGCATGGTTTTAATAGAATACCAAAAGATGATAGGATGATTTTCGGCACAAGTTATCTTTCGGTAAAACTACTGTGAGATTTTATCCAAAAATGCAAGTTCTGATTACACATCAGTGTGTTAAAAATTACTTTGAAGTACTTTAAATCAGAAGAGTAACAAATTTATCCTTGCATAGATGCTTTTTCCTTCATGTTTTCTAACCAAAATGAGACCAAATCTATAAAAAGAAAACAAACTAAGCCTTGATGGCAATAACTTCATGGCAGGGGCGGATCCAGGACCGGATTCCAGACCGGACTAATACGTAAAAAAAATAAAATTACACAAGAATTTTTTTTTTTTAACAAATTTTTTTTTCTACTAAAAAAGATTAATGGGCTGGGGTCCAGCCCGGCCCAGCCCCCCCTAAATCCGCCCCTGGTGTATGATACAAAGTCCCCATTTTTCTTCCATTAAATCAAAACTCTTTTTTGTCAATTTTATTTTCAACCGCACGTTCACACAAAATATTTTACACGTAAATCAAATTTTTTTCATACTTAACCACACATTATCCAAAAATTTCACCATTCCAAAACTCATTTTCTCAAAAGAACTTTTTATAATGGAAGACAAACAGGGGCAAAATCTATACTAAATATTAGTAAATTTTAATGGTATAGATACTCATAAGATAAACGCAGTTCATCACAAAAGCTAACAAAATTTGCAGACGATTGCACATTTAAGCAAATCTCCACTTAAATACCAAATCCAAATCCCTTTTGTCTTTCAAAACATGGAAAAATAACCATACAACATTGCAGTGGGTTTGGAAGGTTTAAAATTAGTAAGGTTGCACTTTACGTCAACTTCAGCTGTACATTTTTAATTAACGAATCGTGCATTGCCCAATAAAATACCTAAATACACCATTCTCTACAGAACAAATCGCTACATAAGTTTAAAAGGATTTATATTGAATAAATAGCATGCATAATCCTCCAAGAAATTAAACTATAGCGATTGACATTAAAAAAATAAAAGAGACAAACCTGCAAGGCATAGTGATAATTCATGCGATTGCGGAAATAGTCGATAAGGTTTATAATGTCGAACCACTTTACAAGCTTGCCTTGATTCAACCATTCATAAAGAGCGCTAGCAATGCTGGTTTCAGAGCTAAATAGGGAGTTTTCCATTTTGGGTTGCATCATAGCCATTGCTGTCGTAGACACGGTAGACAAACCCTGATTTTATGTGTCGAAAAATAAACTAAATTCATGAATATCCTA
>CAIGRP010021663.1:0-12004 GCA_903798385.1 Fraxinus cuspidata | reverse complement strand
CATCCGCCTCACCATAGAACCGGCCATGGTTATATACGAAGATAGGTAACGGAGGTAGATGAAACAAGGGGATGCCATAGGGGACACATGCTATATTTTATCAATACAAGAATGTATGGTGCGAAGTTGGCGCGAAGTTATCATCTTAAAGTTCATTGGGAATTTTCATCGAAAATTTTGTATTCTTAAAATTTCCCTTTGAACTCAATCATTTAATGAAGTATTTAGACCCAATTTATGCACTCAATCCTCAAAAATCAACTCGATCAACTAACATAGCCCTAAACTGCGTCATTCGATTTTACCAAAAATTGAATTTTGAACAACCCCAGAGGGAGTGAATTTCGATCTTAAGAATTTTTTTTCTTTGATTGTTTAATGTTCTAGTTTTCGGAAGCTTTTAGATATAAGTCATTTCCTAATATTTAAATAATTCAACCAAAAATTTCGAGATTCTAATTTTTTAAAAAAACTAGGGTTTTAGAAATCTTACCTTTGATTTCCAAATGGATTGGCTCCGTGGAATGTGATTGATGAATGCTGTATGTTTGATGCTTGAATTTGATATCCTATTTTTGTTTTTGAAGAAAGTTTTGACATTGATGAGTTTCTGGGTGGATATGTAAGAGAAATTAGAATTTCATATTGCTATTTTTTTTTTTATTCTTTTACTTGGTCAACGGTGGGTTTGCAAACCCGCGGCTGATGCACGACAAATAGGACTTAATATGCACAGTGGTATGGCTGTGGTTTGCAAACCCAAGTTTGACCGGTGTCAACTCTATTTGTTTTTAGATAAACATGGAAATATATCTATAAGTAATATGTAATCCAATTTTTTTATTTGTAAAACAATTACAAAAATAAATAGTAAGAGTTTAGAAAGTGAGCCGCCTCTCGTTAACTCTTGATTTATAGTTGCAAGCTCGACTTAGTCCATGATTGGTTATGCTGGCTCAAATTAGGCTCTGCCGCCATTTCATTTCGTGCAATTTTCATTGATACACCATTTCTTTGCTCTCTAAGCTCCGCAATTTCGATTTTCATCTCTAAGATCCCCGTTATTCCACCAATTTCTCTTCAATTCAAGTATCTTTGTTGATCAGGTGTTTCATCTTCATCAATTTTACATCAATATTTGAGGTTGGATAGTTGATCAAATGGACTGTAAATGTTGAATATCTCTTATTTGTCCTGTACTTACAGTATCACTCACCTTTTTCCATGTCGATTAGGGTTCAAATAGTTGCTAAAAATGGTTTGGCCTAATGTAATTGAAATTTCCCGATCTTCTTCTATGACTAGCACTATGAAATCACTCGGAATGTTTGGGGCTGTTCTCTTTCTTGTTTTCAACCCGTTTTCCGTTTTCAATTTTCCAAAAGAGTGAAAACACATTCTCTTTCCTATTTTTGAAAACACGTTTTTGAAAACAAGTATAAAATTTACTACCCAAAATTTTGAAAACACGTTTAGGATGTTTTCACCCACCGCCAACCACTACCGTACCCAACTCCTCGCAGTAGAACCACCACCGCGCCGCTCGCAGGGAGATTGCCGAGAGCGCCAGAAGCACCGGCGATCGCAGGGAGAGGATAGAGAGAGAGGACCCAAAATAAGATGGAAATGAAGAGAGAGAGAGAGAGAGAGAGAGAGAGAACACGTTTCCCTTTTGTTTATTTTCGTAAAAAAAATTTTAAAATGCCAAAAAGAACACATTTTCAACAATCTCAAAATGGACACTCAAAACAAAAAACACAAAATGAATTCAAAACTCAAAACACAAAACTGAAATACAAAGAGAACGGCCCCTTAGATTTCCTTCTTATATGAGCACGTCCTCAACTTTGACTTACAGATGGGTGGTTCTTTTAACAGCAAGTTGCAATGTTATTGATGTTACTTTAACTACACTCTTCCTAATTTCCATTAAACAAAATATGGCATTAGGTTACACTAGCACCTGTGTCACACATAACATTAAAAAGACTAGAAATTTCATTTGAAATTGGTAAAGTAAAACTATCTACATCTTTTAGTTAGCGAGGTAATTCCTTTTGCAGTCTTACACTATTTTCTTATGTTAGTGCCATAGTTTCATACTTCGAAATATTTCTTTTCTTGGTAAGCATATCCTTCAAAAAGTTTAAATAACTCAGAATTTTTAATATCGCATTGATAAATGGGATATTGATGTGGAGCTTCTTGTAAACATCGGCACAGTTTTCAAATTTCGTATCTTTTTTGTTCTTTTGGAGCTTTTGAGAAAAGGAATAGGAGATACATAAGCCTTGACCTGACTCAGTGACTTAGCATTAGATGTTTCTGTGCCTTCCACTTGATCTTCTATGTTGATTAATATTGTTTGGCCACTTTACATGAATCTTCGATAATTGTTCCCCACTCCTTGTAGTTGTGGCATGAATATTTTCCTCCTTCGACCTCTTTCAAAGTCTTTGCAGGAATGGGATTTGAGGTACATATGTTTGGACTTTTACAGCTGCCCTTGATTGATCATTTTTCATAACTCTTATTTTCACCACTTGCTCCTTATGATTTATCTTTATATTACTAGGCAAGGATCTCTGTGTACATTCTGAGAGTTGCTTAGGTATCTGTCCAATTTGTGTTTTCAACTTTTTGATTGATGCTTACTAATTTTGATAGTTTGTTTCAATCTGCTGGAATACTTTGTCAATTTTTACATATACTGATAAAACATCTCCTCCAAACTTGGTCTTCGCTCTTGTTGAGGATTATTTGAACTACCCAATTGTTGTTGATTATTAGACCTTTCGAAATTTAGGCGCTACTTCCATCCCGAATTGCAGGTTTGCGAATAAAGGTTATCCTATGAGTGTGAACCATTTTTGATGAAGTTAACTTGTTATTCTAGAAACTAATAACAAGCAATTTTGAGTAGCATGATTGATCCCACAATTTTTACAAACTGAATTGATCATCGCTGCATTTGTCCCTTGTGTTTGTGCTTTTAACAACAGTTCCACTTGCCTTGTCAAAGCAGCAATATGAGCATTTGTGGAAGATACGCTATCCACTCCATGAATTCCTGCCACTTTCTTTTGGACTACTCGTTCTGATTAGAACATGGAGTGTGCATTTGCACTCAACTCAAACAAATCCAATACTTGTTGAATTGATTTACTAATGACAGACCCATTTGCTTAAGAATCCACTTGGGATTAATTTAGACATGGGTGAAAGTCTAGTATAAAAATACTCTACCTGATTATCCTTGCTTATCTCGTAATTTGTACACTTCCTCCGCAACTCCTTAAACGTGTTCTAAGTTTCATGGTAGCTTTCTTGCCATGTGATTCAGAATCCAACCCTTTTCAATGCTATATCTCTTAATTTTAAAGGGAATAACCGAGGCTTGATGATATAATCATTAATTCTTATGAATTGAAAGTTCTAACAATTCTTAAGAAATCTAGAAATATGTGTGTTCTTGTTTTCATAAGGCAACTCACAGAGATGGAGGGTTTGGTGGTCTAGTTCATTAAATTTGGATATATAATATTAGAGCTTTTGCCGCTACTTTGAGAGTCAAGAATCCTACATCGATTTCCACTCGTTTGTGCTGTTGATTTTGTGGTGCCGCTATCCTAGCGGCCTCTTCCGCAATGGCACTTTCAGATTATCTTTTGCCATTTGAGAATTCATTTTTTATTTTTCATTTTTGTTCCTTAATTCTTCGTTTGAAGATACATTCTATTTTTGAATAACACGGTTTAAGATTGTCGCATTGGAAAAGGAGCATACAATGAACACTTTTTACGTATAGGAAAATGCAATTTAAACTAATAAAAAAAGAAAATAAAATAAACTAAGATTAAATGTAATTAATCCCCTGTAATGCCGGCAAAACTTTATTGTGTATTTTCTACCGCAAGTTTATGATATCGTAACAAATAATATAATGGACATATGAGTCCGGGTGATTGTTCCAACATGGACTATAATTTAATTCCTAATTTATTATTTCTAACTCTTAAATGACGAAAAATAAAGAAGATGGTTTTGTTAAGTTATGTAAATTATTCTTAATAAACTAAATTAATCTAAGGCACACAATTCACCAAAGGATTAATTAAATGCATTAAATCTCTAAGAACCAATGTAACTAATTGTAATAACCGTTAAAAAGTATCTATACACTTTTATCCAAATTATTAGATTTTATTATGAGATCTAAATCTATAATTTACTTTTCGATTTATTTTAGATTCACGTATCATTAAATTATTGGCCAAGTAATTCAAATCATTAAATTCTATAAATAAATTCTGCACATAAAACTACTAGAATGTCAAAATTAAATAAAAGGGTCACACATATATTACGTTGTTTTCCTTAACTATAAATTTAGTTACTCATACTAATGAAACAAAAATGATAAAAATGTATAGAGTTCATAATAGGTTTTTGAAATGTTGATGGTGGAAGGAATTAGATCTTGTACTAAGAATCTTCTTTAAGCACAAAAATCTTCAATCCCTCACTTTTTACTATTTGATCTTGATGTCTTATGTGTTTTTCTCTCCAAAATTGTTTGTTTCATAAAAGAGAATAATGAAAACTATACATGGATTTTAAAGTATATATAATCCCTCTTCTCTTAAAAGAGGGAATCCTTGATTCAGTGTTCATTTTTGTCACATTAGTTTTCACACTTGACCTCTTTTGAATCGGTTTGTTAGTAGCTTCCTTTTTTTCTTTTTTTTCATTTGTTGTGTTTGTTGTGTTAAAATATAATAAATCCAAGTTTACTGTTTATTTGTGAAACTTTTTTTTTTTTATTATCTCATTTATTCATATTCATTCTCCACTCTTCATATTCATTTATCTCTACAATTGTTGACTTTGAAACTCGGCAATAAAAAAAGGTATATATATTTTCGAACTGCGCGGAATGCTGCGCACTGTGTAGAGTTGATGCTCCGCACAGCGCGGAGTGATGCTCCGCACGTGGATTGCATTTGATATTTTCCTCGGAGCATCAACTCTGCATAGTGCGGAGTGATGCTCCGCATGTGGATTGCATTTGATATTTTCCTTCATATGTAGCCGTATTTGTTGACTAATTGATATATATTTTCCTCAACCGTCCAGTTGCAGTTGATAATTGGTATATATTTTCCTCAATCGTCCAATTGTAGATGATATTTTATAAATATTTTCTCCATATATCTTCTTTATTGGAGAAGCAAACCAACAAGAGAAGAACCTAAATTCAGTAGTAGATTCTATCCACAAATCGCGACAATCAATTTCGTGCTGTCACACTCCTCCATTGTTCGTCGTCTATGGCTCCACTTTGTTACGGTGTCCACTCTACAAACGAACCCAAAGAAACCATAAGATTTGCTCGATCTTTCCCCTCAGCATTGAGAGTTTAAACCTGAATTTTCTTTTCAACGTTTATTCTCACACTGTTGGTTATTTCTTAATGTTTTTTATTTGTATTTATTTGAAAGTTGTTATACCTGCTGCAACAATATTTCCAGAATTGTTCATGTGCTTCATGTTTTAACAATAAAAATTTAATCTAACAATCGACTGCATATTAACATTCCTATCTCCAATTAATTTTAGAAGTTAAATATTTAGCATTGGACAGTGCAATAAATTTTAAAAAATATTTCTTATGAAATATTAAATATGTGTAAGTTTATAAAATGANTATTTAGAAATATTTGTTATGAAATATTAAATATGTGTAAATTTATAAAATGAGAACTATATATTGGAATCAAGTTGTGTTGCCCTTCGTGGGGGCTTGGGCGCAACGCCCCCGACGGGGATCGACCTTTTTTTCAACAAACACCGAACACGATGAAAGTAGGAAAAATAAGAATACTTTTTTCAAAACGTGTTGTTGCGTAACTTATAATTATAATTTTATTAATTAAAAAATAAACTATTTCCATATGAACTTAAATTAAAGAATTTTTTATTTCAAAGCAATATTCTTCATGGCAATCTTTATAAAATAATCTTATTATATACCTATCAATTATTTAAAAAAAAAAAATTTGTCCGCACAATGTGGAGACACGGAGCCACTGCTCCAATATGTGCGGAGTGCTCCACTCTACGTTATGCAGAGCGTGTGCGGAGTGAAAAAAAAAAAAAAATACACACACACTTCGCTATGTGCGTAGTGCGCGGAGTTCACTCTGTACAGCGCGGATAGTGTAAATAATAAAAAAACACACCGCGTTACTCCGCAATGAAGGAAAAAAAAAAAAAAAAAGCTCATATTCAGTGATATTGTCTTTACGTTGGGACATGCCAAAATTGACAATATGGACATCTCCGAAATATTTCTTGCTGGCTGCTTCTTTTATTTTGCTGAAACTATATATATTATCTAATGCAGGGTTTATCATACTTGCACTAAATTTTCAAGGTACATAGAGATAATAAAAGTGGTAATATTTTGTTGACGAAGTTAAATATTTTTTTACTGTCTGTTAACAACAAGCTCTTGTTAATACTTGTGCTGTTGGGTGATTGTTTTACCTTGTGGTTCTCGAAATCTTAGAAAGCCCTTTACATTGGAACTTGCTATAAATGCCATTGCACATGTATTTTTATTATGTCTGTCTTCATTTAAAGCTCAATTGAAATAATTTTTGCTTTGCTATCTCTGTCAAATTTGTAACCAGTATCATTCAGGCTTCTTTATTGCACTTCTTGTGAATGTAGTCTGCTTACACCTTAAACATTTAGGTGAGATAATTAACATGGTAATGAAGATAGGCCAAAGACCTGGGTTCATATTTGCCACTGCCAATTTATGAAACTCGTGCAAGTGATATGTTGATGATAAAATGAATTCATGGGGCTTTTGAAGATCAAATTTGAATAAATAAATGTGGCTACTTTACTAAGATTGTAGAATGCTGTAGAGGATTTGGCGTGGATGTGATAATGATTTCAGAATCATGTCGAAATGGTAAAATAAGCCCTTTAATATGCCGTGAATCATGGAAACTTGTGTTGGTTGGATATATTGCTAATTTTTTGCTTTTATATATTTTCTAGGCACAAAGCATTGTAATAATGCACATCAAAAGCTTGGAACAAGTATGAAGGAGACTTGTTCTTTGGCTATTTAATTCACTTGGTAATAGGCTCAATGTAATTGCTGCTTTGCTTATCAACGTTATCATGCTGTAGATTTGTGTTGTGTATTTGTTTACTGCAAGTTATTGAAGGAAGATAAGTTTGTTATTGGCTATTAATTCACTTGGTACCAGTTCTTATATCGTTGGTCCCAAATTTTCTTCAATGAAATGATGTTTTTGATAAAATTGTATCCGTTAGACTAGAAGCTTATTTTCTTCTGTTGATGATGATTTTTTCTTCCCAATAAACTATATAGAGAGTAAGAATAAAGTTATTTAGTGTCTACTTTAGCATTTAAGACTCAGCGCTTAAGAAAATGACACGTGATACATTTTTATTTTTTTGTACAGGAAGCTGTTGCTCGTCTTGAGGAATTTAAGAAGTCCATTGAAGCAAAAATGGTGTTGCGTAAGAGTAATTCGAACCCTGAGAGGCCTAAATTTATTTACTGGTGATTTTGCATTATTTGGAAATCATGTCATCTATATATTGAAGCTATGATGAGCAGGAATGTATTGAATTGTTTAAGCAGGGATATGATTTGGAATATTGTGAAGTTGAGATCTTTAGAAAAGAGTAGCAGGTTTGCAAATTAATTGTTTTTCTAATTTATTTTCTTTTGTTTGTGTGTGTCTCTATGTTGCTATTTTTGACATAAATTAGTTGATAGAATTGGATGAGGATTGTATCATTGCGTATTAGAATTTGGGATTGGAGTAAAGGCGACCATATCGCTTTTAAAATTAGACATTTTGTGTATGCGTATAACTAGACTTTAATATATATTCAGAATCGAAGATCAAAAGCAAAATGCAGACCAGATAGCATGAAGCATTCTAGCCGTAGATTCCTTCTTCAGTTCTTTGGTATTCATATCTTGTAGAACAGTAGAAGAAATAGAATAGGAGGTGGAAATGGATTTGAAATCATGAAAGGAGAATATCTTCAGCCTCTTTATGTATTATAAATTCCTGTATCAACTCTATCATAACCTTCAAAATAACAAAACTCGTGCATTGCACATGCCAAAACTAGTAACTCTAAAAAGAGAGTACTAAATCCTTCCCCTGGTGGAATTTGAGTATAATTAGGAAACCGAGAAAAGCTGATTTTTTTTAAAATTTCGCACACTTTGGTCCTTCATATTAATTTCTTGTGCAACTCAGTCCTCTTTATTTGCATGGAAGGTCCTCAACTTCAAGACTTGATTATTTTGGTTCCCAATTCTTCAATTTTTTACAATTTCAATCCAATTTCATCCAAACTTGTCCAGATCAATCAACATAATTAACTTAAATTAAGGAGATATATGCTCAATCTAATGGTAAATAAATAAGAATATAAGCTCGGATAAGCGCATAAAATGTTGTATTCTCCACTAAGAAAAGCTCATAGGGTGGCCAATTGGTGCATTTGATTGGCAAGTTTTTGACAAGCATCTCATTTTTTGACGAAAACTCTTATGCATCTTCCTTTATGATTTCAAAATATTCCGCCTTGTATGAGCATTTGTTAATGAGTTTTCGATATGGCTGAGGCAATCCTAGATAATGTATTTATCGTTTCACGGTCTTTGTGCAGAGTTTTAGAGATTTTAAACAGAGTAAATTGCCTTCGTAAAACTCTTAATTTCATTAGATAATAGGCCAAACATTCATTTATTTTCTCGTACTCACCTATTATGTGTCCCACTACCAACTGTGAATCTCTTTGGACTTCTATTGAGGAAACCTAAAACTTGATCCTAGATTTAGCCCGATTATCACTACTTCATACTCAGCGTCATTGTTAGTTGCCAGGAATACGAAACAGAGATTACTTTAATTCTTGTGAAGCTGGACCCAACAAAATGACCCATATCCTTATTGGAGGACTCGTCAACACAAACCACCCAATTAACGGGTTATTTTCAGGCTCAACAGTTGGAGGGTTAATTATGAACTTGTGAAAGCTTGTGCATTTACATAGGTCCTTGACTTAATTGTATGTCAAACTCTGACAATTTGATGGCCCATTCAAAAGTGTGCATGACGTATTGCTAGCTTGTTTTGTCACACAACATTAAATGATAGATTCAAATAAATGTAAAGAAAAAGTCCATTTAATTTGATGTATAATGTTGCCACCTTGACTTGTATTTAAATACCATTGGTTTTATAGAATGATGCTAGATGATTATGATTCTATGTGAAAATTAATTGTCATTAATTGATATGCCATCTTACAACTTTTGTGTGAGACTTTTTCAAAGATCATTTTTCCCAAATTCTTTTTCAACCACACATCTAAATTTTTTATTTTTCAAGTGACCTAATATTTTTACTACTTTTTAATACACATCAAAAAATTAATTATTCTCCAAAAAAGTCTCTCTCAAACAAATGCTTAAATTTAGGAATATGGATCCCATTTAAAATAACATATCAATGAATACCACTTAAATGCACATTACTCTAAAAAGCATTATTCTTATAATATTATGAAAATTGTCTATATTTCAAGTATGTCAGCTAAATTTATGATATTTGGACTAAGAAATTTAGCAATAATCTACACTCGTGTTAAAGACCACAGGTGCTAGATTACATTTACTCGGTTTAATATTATGAAAATTTTCTAGATTTCAAGTTTCTCAACTATATTTATGCTATCTTTTGATTGATAAGAGGTCACTATTTTCAACTTTTTGCACTATAAAATCCAGCCATGTGCCACAAAATCACGTACCAACTCAAATAGTTCTCTAGCACAAGTGTTATTAATCTCGAAAATAAATTAGCAAAATGTTTACTCATAAAATCCCTCAACCTTTATCTCTTTTGACTGTCCTAACCATTTTACTAACCCAAGTTAATTATTGTTTTTGCATAGATGCCAAATCACTCAATTTTTCTCTCGCTGCAGCTTTCTCACCAGGTGTAGCAACATTTTATGCAGGCCCTGATGGACGCGATGGTGGAAGTGGTAAAATTTCAATCCATGCTTTTTGAAAATTAAAATGAAACAGCGGCATTTTGATAGCACCAAGAACAAGAAAATCAAATTCGAATGAATCCAAATTTCTTTTTTTTCCATTTTTCATGGATGTTGATTTGATCATGATGATAGTATTTTTTTTGTTTATATTGACCCTCCGATGTATAAATTCACGCGACAAATAACTTTACAGTATATCGAAAAAAAATAGCTTTAGTTTCTTTATTCATTTATAGAATTTTAATCTCTTAAATTAATTACTTTTTAGGTGGTGCTTGTGGATTTGAAGATGATGGATTAATTGCTCCATATAATGGCATGACAGCTGCCGGAAACAAAGATTTATTTGAATCAGGAGCAGGTTGCGGAACTTGCTATCAGGTGCTGATATTTTTTTTTAAAAAATATTTATAAATGTGTTTTTGCATTATTTATTGTAAAAATGTCTTTCTCAAGTATAGTTTCAAATGATTTCTAGGGTTTTGATCCATTTTGATCAAGGATCGATGGACCTTCACTATGAACTTAGTCCTAGTCGAACTCGTTTGCAAAATTAATTGCAATTTGTATGCAGGTGAAATGTACAGAAAATTTGGAATGCTCGGGATATCCGGTTACAATAACAATCACAAATGAGTGTCCTGGTGAATGCAACAATCAGCGTTTTCACTTTGATCTAAGTTACAAAGCTTTTAGACTCTTGGCTAAACGTGGCCAAGGTTTCGCATTGCAAAAGCATGGAATAATCAACATTCAATATCAAAGGCGAGAAATTTATAATAAGCACAATATATAAGTTAACTATGCCGTCTACTTTTCTGGTTTCTCGTTTTTATATACGTCACATTCCATTGTATTTTCTATATTTGGATTTTGCAGAGTTCGATGTTCATATCATAGGAACCCGATAGTGTTTCGAATTGCCAAAGGTTCCATCAAAGGGCAATATTTAGCCTTCTCAAGTGAGTACGAAAATGGAGACGGAGATCTTGGTGCAGTCGAGCTAATTGTTTCGAAAAATAATAAAGTACTTCATATGACAAAATCATATGGTGCAACATGGGCAACCGGGTTCAGTATCCCAGATACTTCAGTTGGCCCATACTCTGTTAGACTGACGACTCTCGAGTCCAGAAAAACAATTTTGGCCTACAATGCGATTCCAGCTGATTGGGCTCCAGGCCGAGAATATAGATCAAGAGTCAATTTTTGATTTAAAATTGAATTATTTCCAAATACTTTAGGTAATTAGCATTGGCTTTTATATCATCCAATGGATGTTTCAAATAATTGATTACTTGTCTAGAATTTTTCTAATGGTTGGACTTAGGGTTGAACAACGAAACCGTCAAATCGAACCAAAACCTTTTTTTTTTTTTTTTGAAACTGTTCGTTTGGATCCACATGGATCCGTCAACGTTTTGGTTTTGAACCAAATGAAATCGCTTTAAAGTAGTTTGGTTTATGTTTTAATTTTTGTAAGCCATTTCAAACCGTCAAATCGCTGACAAAAAAAAAAAAAAATTCAATTTTAAATTTAAATTTTATCCAACCCAATTAAAACCAAATGCATCACAACTAAAAGACACCTTCATATTAAACCAAATTCAATTAAATTCAATACACTAAATGTCCAACTTAACTAAAAGTCCAATTAGATAATTACATATATCAACTTTAAAATTTAAAGCCAATCCTTAATCATTTAATACCTGCATGGAACTTTTAATTAACTTCTAGATTATTTCTCAATCTTGCAAACTCTAACAATAAAGGTACGTGGATTTCTACTATTTATATTTTTATATATTGATTTTTTATTTTAATTCATGTTTATGTACGGTATTTTGTTTGTTAATTTTCTACATAT
>CAIGRP010021660.1:0-17171 GCA_903798385.1 Fraxinus cuspidata | reverse complement strand
AGTAATTGATTCTAATAAATCATCTCAATTAGTAGCTAATTAATTGAAAAGTCAATTAAAACAATAATAAACATCCAAGAAAATAAACATACTAGTCGTCAAAATAATTAATTAATATGAAAAATTTCAAAACAAAGGTTCTTATCCTAGCATTGTATAATTCTAGCATAACCTATCGAAATTACAAGAAATCATATTTAAGTGAAAATATATAACTCAAATTTTTTATTAATTGAGAAGATGAAGATAAATCTTGAAATTTTGAATATCTTCAATGGTTTCTTGATGAATCTCCAATTACGTCTTCTCTTCTTTACCCAAAAACCAAGTTTGAATTTTCACTTGATTGAATTCTTGCAAGTCCCTTTCAATTATCTTACAAATACTATGAATTCTCCTCATTTGATGATAATAATTAATGAATATTACAGTATGAGATGTATATGAGAGGTCCCCAATATGTATTATGCTGTTAGATATTTGTGTGAAGAGAAAATTGGTTAAAAATTACGTCCAAATTGGTTTCCATAGTAATTGATTCTAATAAATCATCTCAATTAGTAGCTAATTAATTGAAAAGTCAATTAAAACAATAATAAACATCCAAGAAAATAAACATACTAGTCGTCAAAATAATTAATTAATATGAAAAATTTCAAAACAAAGGTTCTTATCCTAGCATTGTATAATTCTAGCATAACCTATCGAAATTGCAAGAAATCATATTTAAGTGAAAATATATAACTCAAATTTTTTATTAATTGAGAAGATGAAGATAAATCTTGAAATTTTGAATATCTTCAATGGTTTCTTGATGAATTTCCAATTACGTCTTCTCTTCTTTACCCGAAAACCAAGTTTGAATTTTCACTTGATTGAATTCTTGCAAGTCCCTTTCAATTATCTTACAAATACTATGAATTCTCCTCATTTGATGATAATAATTAATGAATATTGCAGTATGAGATGTATATGAGAGGTCCCCAATATGTATTATGCTGTTAGATATTTGTGTGAAGAGAAAATTGGTTGAAAATTACGTCCAAATTGGTTTCCAAAAGAGTTCCAATCGAATAAGGAAAGTTTCATTCGCACGTAGATTTTTTGTCTCCACACAGTAGTCAGTATTTTGGCCATAACTTTCTCTCCTGATATCTGATTGAGACAATTCAAAGTGAGTTGGAAAGCTAGCTCAAAGGGCTTAAACTTTTCTAGAAATATAAGTTTTCCAATTTGAACGTTTATTATGACAAAAATGGGTCTCAATATTCAGCTAAAAATCTGGAATATAACTTGTGCAATTGGAAATTATTTTGATCATATTTCATTCCTTTTTGTGCGATTCAAATTGATATTTGAATTTTGTCAATTTTCACCAATTTTCGCTTCTTTCTCAACCATTGAGTTTTACATTCACCTTAGGATATATTTTTTCTGAAGAACAATCAAATATCGCTATTTTAAACCCCGAATAGGTGTATAAATACACTTATCAATAAAAGAGCTTGGTGTATACGTAAAATATATATCGAAAGACTATGTGATTGTTTAGCTATATGTAGACAACATGTTGATAATATGCAATAGGCACAAAATAATACTAAACACCAAGAGAATGTTAACAAAATATTTTGATATGAAAGACTTGTGTGTGGACGATGTGATATTCATCTCTAGAATATGGGAAGAAATAATACTTTCCCTTAGGTAATTTCAAGTACAAAATCCTTTTAAGGGGGATACAATGTAACGACCTGGAAAAAATAATAATGATGATGATGATAACGACGACGAAGACGACGACGACGATAAATAAATAAATATAATATAATATAATTCAAAAATTGGTAACGTGTAAATAATAAATAATTGAAATATTTACAAGTTAAACGTTTTTCTTGAGATGTACATTTGATGCATGTTTAACGACTTTGATATCCATTTCAACCATTCGATATATCCACGATGTAGTTCTCAAAATGAGCTTCAAGATGACGTAGTCTTTGTAGATTTGGCTACCATACAATCGCCAACGAATTTTTAAAGTTTAATGTTACTCCTCACCTCCGAGGTTCAGAGAGATGATGTCAGGTAGCATGCCACATAAGTAGAGGGTCAACAATAAAGTCAAATAAAGACCCAGGAGGTCAAAGCACAAAAAAGGCTTACAAGGTCGACGTCCTCATACTGCCGGCCGATGCCATCGTAACATAAGGACGAAGTCTATATTGAGGCACTACCTCAAAGTCAAAGTTGCCTAAGAAAGCAAAGCCAGGAGCCGTGGCCCTCCACTTGGAGGACTACTTCTAGGGTTCATCCGAGGCTCTCAACTCTTCCGAAGCTCACAAAACTGATGATGTTCCTCGTAAACGATTCGAAGATCTCTCTGAAATGATTGATGTAACACTTGTAATAAAATTGTCAGTATGTCAGCCTATTGTATACGATGCCTGACCCCTTATCAATGTATTAATTGTATGAATAGACATTGATGTGATGCCCCAATTAGGGATATGAGGCCACATGGTTCTGATCCAACAGACATCATGTCGACTAATGTAGTATAAATAGGGTCTTCTTGTAACTTAAAGATGGGGGGATTATGGATTGAGACTTGGACAATCACATAGTCTAAATATACGCCTGAACTATCGAAAATTTTGTATGAACACTTGATTGAATGATTTTTTTCGTATCCTTTGCGCGTTTATCGAACGTAAAATCCAATTATAATATAGCAGCCTCTACATGCATTTTATCTATCCTTCCACATATTCATATTTTGTTGCTACATATATTAGTTTGATTTTAACTTGGTAATTGTTGTTAATGCGATTGCTCTTGTTCCGACCGTCGGAGCTTGAACATTCTTGTCTCTCGCTTCAAAGTGACTCCCGCGTCCATTTTCTTTTTCGCTACCACCGTTATTCTGGTAGGAACGCGCCAGAACCGTACTTGACTTGGCGTGAGTGAACCCGATATCTGTTGACTCATTTTTTGGGATCAACAGTTAACATATTATCGAAATTTTCGAAATAGTAGTTTGAAATGGTCCATTTTGACGTTATGTAACTTTTACTACAGTTGAATGTTTCATGCGTCGTTATTGACGCAAGAAACTAGGCTATGAGTACTTCGTAATGATATTAAGAATATAATCTCTCGACTTCATTTGGTAACCCGTAATGACCTTGGAAATTATGATGTAAACATAACACATTCTTAACTTTTTAAAATATGAAATGCATGGATGGTGGCCACGTTTCATACCTATGCCTAGATTTAGCTCCAGTGAGTCATTCCAAGGATTTCTTAATCACCAAGACAATTTTTTCCATGCATGACACCACCTACTTAATTGGATTATCATGCCACAAATTGCTTAGGTGGAATGATTAGGCTACGGATGAATTTTACATTTGAATTCAAAACATTTTTACTTCCAAGTCCGTGTTAAAACACGCCTATAACTAGACACCCCCATTGAATTGAATGACACAACAAATTTTACGAGAAAAGTTCTTTCCTTTCAACAGAAATAAGCAAGCTACTCAACTAGTCCAAAATCTTAAATCTTCGAGGTAAAAACTACTTCATTTCTACTCTTTTCTCGATCCTATACGTGGCCTTATTAAGTAATAATAAGCTTCTTGTATTGGGAATAGTTTAAGCAACTAGTCGTACAGTTTAAAGAAATGAGAATGAAAATTTGTACAACTATTGACACCTGATTAGAGGTTGTGTTGATTTTGTATTTGTATGTTAATTATAGGTCCAAAATAATTTCTATCCTCCAACTATGAGTAACATTACGTGGCTATGTGAATTTAATTGCGCATTATTTATTTAGTTACTTGATTATCAAAAAACCTCCATTTTTATTTTATTCAATCTTAGTTGCTTAATTAATATTTTAAAAGTCGAGACGTGACAAACATGGTATCAGAGCTTAGGTTTTGTGAGATTCTATAGACTAACAACCATGTAACGGCCGTTGAGCGTCATCCTATTCTTGCGAGGTAATATTTGGATTTTGTTGTAGTTTAATGTTTTGTACCTTGAATTCTTGTACTCGTTGTGCTAGTTCAGAACGAAAATTCAATATAAAAAGTAACGTCAATACAAAAATAATAATGATAATACATAAAAACAACTATAAATTCTGTTTGTGTACCAACATCTATACTTTAATGTTATTTTACATAGACGTTTTGAATCCTAAATCAAATTGAAAAAAATTGAACGAGTAATTTTCCTATTTTAGGTTAAAAAGTCTCGGGAAAACAATAACACAATTGATCGATTGACCGTTTGGTCAAGCAACAAACTCGTCAAATCCATTTGTTGATCAATAACTATCCCAATGGCAATGCATTTAGAGTTGATAAAGGAAAAGAAAACGCTGCTGATCGATTCCTTCGTCTAAACCCTCCAACCTTTGCAGAGGCTAAGGACCCAATTGAAGCTGAAAATTGGATCCGAACTATGGAGCGCATATCTCAGAATCTGAAAAAGTTAATTGTGCATCCTTAAGCTACGAGGTAGCGCTGGTCATTGGTGGGATACTCTAATGAGCTTGGGAGAAACCCGGGATATTAACTGGGCACAGTTCTGTGAGAAATTTCGTACCAAATATTTTTCATCGACTGCCCAGAATCAGAAATTGAATGAGTTTATTCAATTAAAGCAAGGATAGAAGTCAGTGTCAGATTATGTTAAGAAATATGAGGAATTGTCTCGATTTGCAACTCATAAAGTTGATACAGATGAGCGTAAGGTTGATAAATTCATTTAAGGGTTGAAATTGAAATGGCTAGAGATGTCCAGTTGTCTAGTACTCAGGACCTAGAACACGTCGTGACAAAAGGAGGAATTTCGATGGATACAGGTAAGATTGAAGCAATTTTAAATTGGTCACAGCCAACCACTCCTACAAAGTATGTAGTTTCTTAGGATTAGCGAGATACTATAGACAATTCGTGAAAGATTTTTCAAAAATCACTACTCCTCTCACTCAATTGACTCGAAAGAATATACAGTTTAAATAGATAGAAGATTGAGAGTAAAAGTTTTCAGGAACTTAAGAAAAGTCTTACCTCTGCTCCGGTGTTGACAATCCTACATGGAAGTGAAGGATTCACGACCTACAATAATGCATCTAAAAATGGTTTAGGATGTGTTCTAATGCAACATGGAAGAGTAGTTACATATGCACTTCAACAATTAAAACCTTATGAACAGAACAGTCCTACTCATGATTTAGAGTTGACAACAATCATATTCGCCTTAAAGATCTGGCGCCAATATTTATATGGTGAAAAATGTAAAATATTTAACAAACATTAAGTATTTCTTCACTCAGAAAGATTTGAGTATAAGATAGAGTGGATGGTTGGAATTAGTCAAAGATTACGATTGCACAATCAGCTATCATCCAGGAAAAGCCAATGTAGTGGCAAATGCATTGAGTAGAAAAGCACCTATTATAAAGAAGAAGTCAAAGGAGTTACAAAAAGAAATAAAAAAAACTTTTAACCTTGAAATTTTAAATCTCGGAGATGTATGGTTAGCAACCTTAACGGTGCAACCAATAGTAATGGAACAGATTAAAGAGGGACAGAAGAAAGATTTATTTGCTAAGAAGATCCGCAAGAATTTAGCCAAAGGAAAGCCTACGAATTTTAACACGACAGCACAAAGAATTTTGAGACAAAAATCGATTATATGTGCGACAGTGAAAGGATTACGAAAAGATTTCTTAAAGGTAGCATATAATACCCCTTAGTTGATACATCCAAGACAAAGTAAGATGTATCACGATGTGAACATTTTGTATTGGTGGACAAATATGAAGTGAAAAATAGCTAAATTGGTTGCTAAATGCCTGATTTGTCGTCAAGTTAAAGCTGAGCATCAGAGACTGATAAGTGTATTTTATACACTTGTTTAGAATGTCAAAACATGGATATTTGTAGATATTTGAGTTGAATTATAGCTGATTTTATTGTTTATTGTGCATTGTAGGTTTACATCGATGAATACGATGGAATTGGAAAAAAAGGAACAAGAAAAGGGGTTAACTGGAGAAAAAAAGAGAATATGGGGATTAAAATACAAATAATCAAAAGTTGGCTTGTAGCAAGAAATGAAAAGTTGAGAATGCATGGACCTAATTGAACAAGAAAAGAAGCGAAAGGATTGGAAAGAATTGAAGAAGGTAAAAAAAAAACAAAGTTCTGAGAAAATTCATGGGCCAAGTTGCAATTTGGCCCCAAAAGGGCACCAAGGCGCGCGCCCTCTCCTTTATGCAAGGTGCACGCCCCAGACCAAGGAAGTCTCAGGCGAGGCTGCCTAAAGCCCTCAGGCACGCGCTCTAGGTTGTGAATTCGTTATATGATCTTATTGTATATAGTTTACAACATTGGCGTGATTGTCGTGTGTTTTTTGTTTAAAAAAAAAAAAAGACACAAAATACTAAGATTTAGCCCCAAACTCTAATTTTAGAAAATTATATTTTTGACAGATGATTATTATCTTAGTTAATTCTTGGAGGCTAGAGCAAACAAAAATAGGAGAATCTTTGTTCATTGAAATGTCAACTTGTCCCGATAAAACATGTTTGAACTAGAGAGGGCGAAGATTAGAAATTAGCTAAACTTCAAGTAAGGAGCACACCTCGGGAAAAGAGAGTGAAAATGATAAGTTTAGGGGGTGTGTATCTCTCGAGTGGAGTAAGGAAATATTAGACTATTGATGATTGGAATCTGAATCAATCACGAGCTTGATTTGTTGGTATGAGTATACACACACACACGTCGAGTTTTGCATGGAACATGTGGAGATTGATTGAAGCTATATTTTGTATTAACACAAAAAATTCCAATCCTAAGACACGGCACGGTATCTCACCAATTTTTTTTTTTTGTTAAAGGAGGGCGTTACCTCCGAGATTTTATTAATATATCCTCATTTGTAGCGGATAAATACCATGGTTACATGAGGAAATAAAGAATGCAGTAAATGAGGAAGTAATACTTCACTTACAATGGAAATAAATGTTATGGACAAAAATAAGAATAAAGAATAAAAAAATCATATTCTAACACTGGGTAGTCCATGTCTATCAATCTGTACGAGTACCTTAACATGTATTGGTAGGTCAACAGCTCTATATATCTGATATCGTCGATGATCCCAACCTTCTGCAATAAGAGCATCAACAACCTGATTCTCCTCTCTATAGATGTAGGAAATCGTGTCTCTGTCGAATGATATGAAGTCTATGATCTGTCTAACCAATTCTTGAGTTATGTCACATCTTTGTTTGAGGACAAAAAAATGTTCAAGTTTTGGGAATTTGATAAGTGTATTTAATACACTTATTTAGAACATCAAAACACGGATATTTGTTGATATTTAGATTGAAATATAACTGAATTTTCTGTTTATTGTGTGGTTTAGGTTTACATCGATGAATACGATGGAATTAGAGAAAATGAATAAGGGGTTAACTTAAGAAAAAAGATAATCTGGGAATTAAAATACAAATAATCAAAAATTGATTTGGAGTGAGAAATGAAAAGTCAAGAATGCAATGACATAATTGGACAAGAAAATAACCAAAAGGATTGGAGAGAATTGAAGAAGGAGATAAATAAAAACTCGGGGAAAGTTCAGGGGCCAATTTGTAATTTGGCCCCCAAAAAAGGCACCAAGGCAACCTCGCCTGTAGGCTGCCTAAAACCCTCAAGCACGACCCTAGTTTGCACTAGGCGGTCGCCTCACTATTAAAAGGAGAAAAATCCAAGTTTACTTATTTCGTTTTGGTAATAATTCAAGGCAACCTTTGGACATCTTATAAGGGAAAATCTCGTGAAGAAGAAGGGAGAGCCGAATTTTGGGAAAAATATAGAGAGAATTTACGTTGAAAAACGAAGAAATCACCGTTTGGATCCGGATTTGAAAGCTTGAATTGAAGATTTCCAGATTTTTTTCATATTTCAATGATTCGGGTGATGGCTTCCTTTTATTTTCTATTTAGTTACGTTATTATACTAGGCTAAATTTAATTGTATTGGATGGATGATAAAAGTCTTTCGTTCTTAGTTTCTAATTCAAGACTTGGTATTTTTAGTTTAATTCTTGCGTTGTGATTCCATAAACATGCATAATCACATTGTTTTAATGCTTGCACACCATTAGGGCAATAAGTTGCTTATTCGTAGTGTTGGAAAACACACGGTAGGTAGAACATTGTTTATGGAACATACAAACAATATATATTTGGAATAGTATTCATGATGTGTGCGGCCGCGTGTGATAATCTTAAACTTTAATGCATGTGTATCATATTAATGCGGACTAGGAATAGAATCTTCTCGTGATAAACACATGTTTATTATATATTGGAAAGGAATAGTAAATAAAAGTGGTGTTGTCGATTGTCACAATCACATGAATTGAATTAACTATCACAAGTTAAGGATTGAAATTAAGAATTGATTAGTGGAGTCGGAAATCCAATACGTTTGTCAAATCTAATTTAAACCAATGTTTATTTATTTCGTAGTTATAAAACATAGTCGATACAAACCAATCATATTTTGTTACAATCATGAATTTAAATATATCAAATATACTAGAATTGAGCCTTATTCATTGTGGGATGATAATTCTCTCATCACGATTATTAGTTGTACAATGAACTCATACGCTTGCGAGATTTTAACGTAACAAATTTTTGGCGCCGCTTTCGGGGAATAACAGTGTTAATTTTAGTTATTAATATTTTAGGTTCATCTTAATTGTTATTTTTGTTGTTTTTAAGCCTATTATTACACTGCTTAATTCTCTTGATTCTTTTCAGGCGAACTTGGTTTATGCAAGCCCCTAATGAGGTTGATCTAGATCCAATAGATCGAGAAATCGAAAAGACATTCAGAAATTGCAGAAGAGAACCACAGAATCATGTTCAGAAAATCAACTATCGTAGCTAGATCAACAGAGAGCTATCCAGAATGAAGCTCCTATTTTAGTTGGGAATTATGTAAATCCAATTCCCGTACTAGTGCAACCCGCTGTAGTATATCCTCTCTTTAGACAACATAACTTTTGCCTCAGACTGGATGTCAAAAATCTTTTTCCAAAACCATCAAGATATCAGGTTTTTCGGGAAATCCACAAAGAATCCTCATGCACATATTTTTGCTTTTTTTATGTTATGTGAAGTTATTAGTTAAGAAGGGATATCAACAAACATATTCTGAATGCGATTATTCCATTATACATTGAAGGATGTTGCAAGAAAATGATTTCTCTGTTTACTCCAGTGAGCATACAATCATGGAATGATGTAATTCAAAAATTCACCGTGAAGTTCTTCCCACCTTCTTAAGTTCACCAAATCAGGAATGAAATCCGTACCTTCAAGCAGATAGATTTCGGGAGTTATCCTGAAGCATGGGAGAGTTTCAAGAATTTGTTTAGGAAATACCCTAGCCTGGACATTCTCAAGTAGGCTTAACAGTATCTCTTTTATTACAGCCTACACCAAGAGTTCAGAAATATGATAGATACTTCAGCAGGAGGATCAGTGATGAAACTTGACGTCGATGAGGCCAATGAATTGTATGAAAAGATAGCTAAAAATTAATCAATGTGGCCAACCGACAGGGAAGCTCCAAGGAAAACAACAGGGGTGCAAATGACAACATTGGCAGCACAAATGGAGGTTCTTACAATGAAAATGGATAATTTATCTCAATCAGTAACCACTTGTTTGCAAAGGTTGTGAGCAGACCACACTACTATACGCTGCCCTTTGGAGTCTACACATGTTACTCAGTCTGAAGATATTAACTACGCACAGAATTTTCTGAAAAACAAAACAATCCCCGATCTAACATTTATAATCCTGATGGAGAAAACATCCAAAATTTACATCGTCGAACAATCAGGGACAATGAAGAAACAATCAGAACAGGCCACCAGGGTTCCAACATCATCAACAATAACAACAAGAGAGAAAGTCGTCAATGGAAGATTTGATATCTCAGTACATTTCAAAGACATAGACCAATTTTCATAATCAACAAGATTAGATCAAAAACTTGGAATAGCAGGTGGGACAGATAGCAGCCACATTATCAGGCAGAACTCAAGAGACTTTGCCTAGCAATACCGAGACAAATCCTAAAGAGCATGTCAAAGCAATCACTATACGTAGTGGAGTTCAACTACTAGAAATACATGTGAAGCGGCCAGCAACTATCTTAGAAAGGTACCTACCTCAGGCAAAGAGCAAGTGGATGAGTCAGACAAAACCAAAGGGGAAAATCTAATTGAGTCATCATATAGTTTACAGGTGAAGGAAACCACTCATGTCAAAGCATATATACATCCCACCCCATTTATACATAGACTACAGAAACATAAGCTCGATAAGCAGTTCCAAATATTTTTGGATGTATTCAAAAAGCTATACATTAACATACTCTTTGCTGAAACTTTAGCTCAGATGCCCAGCTACGCTAAGTTCATTAAAGATATTCTATCAAACAAGAGAAAACTAGAGGATAATGAGATGGTCATGCTTACTAAGTAATGCAGTGCAATTCTCCAACATAAGTTACCATTGAAGTTAAAAAGATCTAGGGATTTTTACATTTCCTTGTAACATTTGTAACTTATATATAGATAAAACATTATGTGATTTAGGAGCCAGCATTAATTTAATGCCTTTATCTCTTTTCAGGAAACTAGGTTTGGGAAAAGTAACAGTTACTACAGTTTCATGTCAGGTCAATTAAGCACCCTTGAGGTATTTGTGAAGACATTTTAGTGAAAGTCGATATGTTTATTTTCCCAGCCGACTTCATTATCTTGAATATGGAAGAGGATAGGGATGTTATGCTCATTTTTGGTCCCTCATTTTTGGTTACGAGCTGAGCTTTGATTGATGTGCGCAAGGATTAGTTGATATTGAGGTTAGATGATGATGAACTGAAAAATCAACGTGTTCAGAGATTTTAAATTTCAAAACGAATCAAATTCTTGCATGCAAATTGATGTAATCAAGGAAGCAGTAATATAAACATTCAGACTTGATCACCATCAGGACCCTCTTGAGACTTGTTTGGTGCATTCTCAGGATTTTCCATCAAAAAAAGAGGAAGTAGAAAAATGTACATGTTATTTGGCAGTTATACCACCACTCTTAAGCAACTACGTCTGGAGCTCGGTAAATTTCCCCACAGAACCTTTACCGTATATACAACAAGCTCCAACCCTTGAACTCAAACAACTATCCATTCACCTTTGATATGCATATTTGGGGAGAGAAGAATTCACTTCCGATAATTATCTAGAAATCTCTTACAGAATTAGAGGAAGATCAGTTGCTGGAGTGTTTGGGGATCACAAGATAGCAATAGGATGGACTATCTAGGATATAAAATGAATAAATCATTCTTTTTGCATGCACAAGATACTCATGGGAGAAGATTACAAAGCTTCAGTTGAGCATCAGCGCAAATTAAATCTAACCATGCACGAAGTTGTAAGAAAAAAGGCATTAAAGCTTTTGGATGATGGGATTAATTAACCCATATTAGACAGCTATTTGGTCAGTGTTGGCCATGCCAAATAAGAATAAAAATAATAAGCTCATTTACACGTGCATAGTCATGGGATGGAGAGTGTGCATTAATTATCGTAAACTCAACAACGCCATGAGGAAGGATCACTTTTACCTTTCATTAATCAGATGTTGGAAAAACTGGTTAAGACATGCTCACTACTGCTTTCTAGATAGTTATTTGGGGTACAACCAGATCCCTATAGCATTGGATGATTGGGATAAGATTACCTTCATGTACCCCTATAGTACTTTTGCTTATAGAAGAATGCAATTTGGTTTATGCATCGCCCCAGCTACTTTTCAGCATTGTATGACGTCTATTTTCTTGAAAATGGTGGGGAATATCATTGAGGTATTTATAGATGATTTTTCAATCTTTAGGAAGTAATTCAAGGAATGCCTTGAACATTGGGAAAAGTGTTGTAGCAGTGTGAGGACACCGACCTTATGCTAATCTAGGAAAAATGTCATTTCATGGTTTAGGAAGGGATCATGTTAGGGCATTTGATATCAGCAAGGGATATTGAGGTAGATAGAGCTAAAATACATGTTATTGAGAAACTACCACCGTCGGTAATAGTGATAGGAGCCAGAAGTTTCTTGGGTCATGTTGGATTCTACAACCTTCATCAAGGACTTTTCCAAAATCTTGAAGCCATTTTACAATTTATTGGAAAAAGGGGGTCCAGTTCACTTTTCTGAGGAATGCTTAATAGCTTCAACACTCTGAAGGAAAAGTTGGTGTTTGTTTCCATTTTGGCTGCTCCAGATTGGGACTAGACGTTTGAGCTTATGTATGATGCCAATGATCACACAGTGGGGACAGTTTTGAGTCAATGCAAGGAAAAGATTTTATATGCCATTCACTATGCCCGTAAGACTTTGGATAAGACTCAAATAAATTATGCTACTACAGAAAATGAGCTTTTGGCGGTGATATTCGCCTTTGACAAATTCAGGCCATATTTGGTTGGTTTAAAGGTGATTGTCTACACGGATCATGCTGCCTTGAAGTATCTAATGAGTAAGAAGGATGCAAAAGCGAGATTTATTAGATGGATACTCATGTTGCAGAAGTTTGACTTGGATATTAAAGATAAAAAGGGGAGCGAAAATGTTGTTGCAGATCATCTATCTCGCCTTGAATAACAGGAGTCGGACCCTATAGAGAAAATCAATGAAGTTTTCTCGGATGATATGCTATTTTAGATTATCACTACATCATGGTACGTATATTATGTAAATTATTTGGCCCATTCCATCATCCTATCGTAATACTTGAGTCATCTAAAGAAGAAAATCTTCAATGACTTGAAAAACTACATTTGGGATGATCCATTTCTTTATAGGAGGGGTCTAGATCAAATTATACGCCATTGTGTACCGGAAGTAGAGCATCATCAAGTGTTAGAATCTTGCCACTCTACACCATATGGAGGTCATTTTGCTACAATCAAGACAACAACAAAGGTACTACAATAAGGTTTTTATTGACATACGTAGTTCAAGGATGCACGTTATATGGTGAATTATTGTGATAAGTGTTAAAGGACCGAAAACATCTCAAGAAGGAATGAGATGCCCTTAAACAACATTCTAGATGTTGAGATATTCGATGTTTGGGGCATCGACTTCATGGGATCGTTCCCTTCTTCTTACAGTTACATATTGGTGGTAGTGGATTACATATCCAAGTAGGCTGAGGCTATGGCTTTGCCAAATAATGACAGTCGAGTGGTAACTCAATTCTTGAAAAAGAACATTTTCTCGAGATTTGGCACCCCGAGGGCGATTATTAGTGATGGAGGGAATCATTTTTGCAATCACCTATTGGCTTCGTTATTTGCTAAGTATGGATTGAAATATCGTGTCTCGACTCCATATCATCCTCAAACTAGTGGGCAAGTGGAAATCTTCAACAGGGAGTTGAAGAAGATTCTCGAGGCTACGGTCAATACATCACGAAAAGATTGGGCAAAGAAACTAGATAATGCACTTTGGGAATACGGACAACATTTAAAATTCCAATTGGCATGTCATATGTCGGTTCAGCGAGAACATATGGCATATTGGGCAACACTTGCTCAGATACGATGATCAGCTGGAGAAAAGAGGGTTTTTAAACTTTACGAGCTGAATGAGTTTTGATTAGATTCATATGAGAATGCAAAGATTTACAACGAAAAAATCAAGAGATGGCATGATAAGCGTATAAGGGAAAAGGAGTTTGAGATTGGTTAGTGATAAGTGTAGTTTCTACACTTATTCGAGATCCTAAATCATGATATTTTATTATCTTTTGAATAAAATTCTACCTAATTTATGTTATATTATATCTTATAGTTAAAACTTTATATTTAATGAATAATTGGATAAAAGAATGTAAAAGTGGCGAAAAATTGCAAAAATTTAAAGATGAAACCTTGGAGAGAAATATTACAATAAATGGGTTCGAGTTAAATTGGCATCAATAGACTTGCATTGGAAATTTTAGTTGGAGGCCCAAATTACACACACACACACACACACACACACATAGAAATGGGGAGTCAAAACTTGGTGGATAATTATATTATTATATATATATACACGCAAAGAAAAGAAAGAAAAAAGAAAGAAGGGATACAGCAGACACCAGAAATTTCACGTTTCGTCAATTTTTGGTGATATCTTTCCACTTTTGCGAGTTTTTATTTTTACAATATGAATAACTAATTTTTATGTTAGAGAAAATAATGTAGTCGAATTGTTATCATTTATTTTTCTATTTAAGATTTATGTGATTTATTTTTATATGTGTTAGTTTTATTATGAGTTTTATTATGTGAGTCTCTTACGAATCGAGAGTTGAATTTGAGGTTTAGACCATATAATAAAATTCGATAAATTAGTATAACTTTATAGAGATACATATACTAATTATTGCGATCATAATATGAATTCTTAGAACTAGTATTTCATTTAATTAAAGTTAATTCACGTAATGATATGGAATTTAATTAGTTTAATAGACTCAATGAGAACTTGATAGGGGTAAATTGAATAAAATAGAAGAATTTGATCGAACACACTACATTAGGTTATAAATCATGAATTAAGGTGATCAACAAATGAAATTTTTATGCCATAATATTCATCACATATTTAATTCTCAATATACTATTTTTGCAATCTTTTTATATTTTCAATTAGTTAAAAGTAGCTAGAAAAACTAATCACAAACATCATAATTATTTACTTGCATTTATCAATAGGAGTTAGAAAAAATTTGATTAATTCCTGAAGTATAGTTTTCGTGGGAACGATATCGGGACTCAAATGTCCACTATACTGCTTGTTACGATATTGTACACCTGCGATATAAAAAATGCAACAAGTTTTTGACACCGTTGCCGGGGACTATTTACTTGTAGTCTTAATTTATTTTATTTTTAACTGTTATTTGATTTGATTTGATTTTCTTTTATTACAAAAAAAAAAAAAGTGTTCGTTGTATACTCCGTACCCAAGGCGACGATCTTAATCCGTTTGACTCGAAAATAGAATGTACTTTTAGACGAATACGCAAGAAATATAAACTAAAACAACAACATCAAATGGCTAACGGTCAAAATTTTCATATTTCTATTCAGCCAATTGGACAAGTGGCTGCAAGAGTAGCGACGCTACCAGATCAGTAGCAGGAGCGAGGGGAAATAAACGAAGAAGACTTGTCAGTTTCAATGTTCTTAACGCCAATAGCCACGCCTACGTGTTCCAGTATTGTGTATCCAGATTTCGGGGTAAATAATTTTCAGATAAGAGTAGAGCGGATCAATTTGATGAGAAATATTCTCCAATTCTATGGGCTACCTCATGAAAATCTGAACACATAACTCCAGATTTATCAAAAATTGTCAGAACTTGCTTGCTCCGGAGGTTAATGAAGACGCTAATGAAGACGCTATTAAGTTGTGACTATTTCCATATACACTGAGATACTGCATTAGAGTGGTTAGATGTCGAATTTCATGAAAGCATTACTACATGGAAAGAGTTGATCAGAAAATTATGCAACAAATTCTTCCCACAGGCAAAAGTAGCTAAAATTAGATTGAAAATTTAAACTTTCCAATAGAAAGATAGAGAGAGCTATCATGAGGCATGTAATAGATTCAAAGAGCTGATGCGAAAGTGATCACAATAGGTAATCAAGTACAGTACTTCTATACCAGACTCTCACCATTAGCAAAATCTCAGGTAGATTCCTCTGCGGGTGGATCGATAATAGGAAAATAAGTACAACAAACCTTGGATTTATTTAAGTTAATTGCCATAATGTTTTCATCATAAAGAGTTGTACAATCGAGAGTATCGGGATGCATGAATTAGATAGCACAAGATCTACGAACGCCCAGATAGTAATTTTGACAAAGCAGGTAGAGCTATTGGTGAAATCGCAAATGAGAGAAGCACATGCAGTGATGGGTGGTCCACAATGTGAAAATTGTGGAGCTAAGCATTTGACAGAAAACTGTATGTCTATAGGCTTTCCCAAAGAACAAATCAACTTCATTCAGAATGGCTTCCGCAATTTTAATCCGTATTCACAAACATATAACCCAAGATGGAGACAACATCCGAATTTCAGATGATTAGATAATCAACAAGGGAATTGTTCAAATAATGCCCAGAAGGAGAACANCATATAACCCAAGATGGAGACAACATCCGAATTTCAGATGATTAGATAATCAACAAGGGAATTGTTCAAATAATGCCCAGAAGGAGAACAAACCAAGTTTGGGGGAGATGTTTCATCAATATGTGCAGAAAACAAACAAAGTATTCCAACAAATTGATATTAATTCTCAAAATCAGCAAGCATCTATCAAGAAGTTGGAGACACAGATTGGTTAGATAACTCAACAACTTGCAGAACATCCACAGTGATCATTGCCAAGCAATACAATGGAAAATACTAAAGAGCAAGTGATGGCAATAAGAGTAGTGGAAAATAATCCACCCAGAGCTCATTTCAAAGTTAAAGCATATGTACCTCCACTTTCATTCCCCCAAAGATTTCGAACGAAGTCAATAGAGGAAAATATTCATCCTATAATTACAAGAAGTGGGGTACAATGACCAGAGATTACTTTGAAACGACCAAAAAGAAAAGATGACCAAGAAGATTTTGATGAAGCAATAATGGAGGAAAAATCTGCACCCGCCTCAACTTAGAATGAAGAAAGTACATGAGCATCAACTGTCAAGCACCAAGTCATGTCAAGGCTTACGCGCCTCCCATTCCTTTCCCTCAAAAGCTCAAGAAGAACAAACAAGACACAAATTTTGAAAATTTTCTTGATGTTCTCAAGAAGCTCCAGATCAATATTTCGTTGATTGATGCGATATTACAAATTCCTAACTACAAAATTTTTTTGAAAGAGATGTTGACAAAGAAAAAAAGCTTTCGAAGTTTGAAATTGTGGCATTAACGGAGGACAGTAGTGCAAGAGTGCAAAACAAATTGCCTCCTAAGTTGAAAGATCCA